>DWDZ01000142.1:0-10518 GCA_018245715.1 Passova passova rudex
GCTTGTCATTGAAATATACAAATAAGTAAATATTTAAGTTTATGTAATAAAGTTGAATAAATGTTGGGAATAAAATACAAAAAACGTTTTAAATAAACCCGGGGATAAAAGAGGTTATAAATTATTATTATGTAAACAAACTTTTTTCAAAATATTTTCTTTAATGAATTTTTTGGATAAATCTTTATTTACCGTAATTAATGATTGCCACCTTTTAGTATGGGTACCAAACATCATATACGGATGGATAAAGTATTTCGTTGTCATATTCCATTGAAATTTAATTAAATGTAAAATCCTAAATTACTCAATATTTAAATAATTGTGTTGTACCTGTTTAAGAATTAACAAAAAGTGTCGAATTATTTTTTGATATTTCAATTAGAAACTAAGATTTTATACAATTATTATTTACTGGCTATTTATTAACATATTCATATTGTTTATATTGTCTCATTTATATTGTTTGACTGAGTTCAAGAAAAAAGTAGTTCAAACCAGTTAAGCCTATCAATTTACTCTATAGGTAAATACTTATTGATATGGTCGACATACATGTACATGACTTCATTGGGAACTTACTAACATTACCGGTAATTATATCATGTAATTTTGGAAACAGGTATGATTTGTCATATACTTACACATTTTGTGCAACAAGTCTTCAAAGTTCACGTTCGATACTTTTTATCCGTTAACGACGAAAAAGAAAAGTGACTCATGAAACAAATCAATTGCAGTACGTATACACGATGTGATTATATTATGAAAAATATATTGAATGCGATTATATTATTAAATCGAACCGCTCAACGGCTCCACGCTCTTTTACAAACAGAAATGATTCAACTCACAAGTATAGACAAGTATAGTATATCTGTGATTCTTTGTACAGATGTACAGCTAGGTACAAATTGTACTTTACAAGTTCACATCGGATTTATAAACGTTTCACTACAAGGCACGAGTAGATAACTCACTGGAGTGCGAAACTAAATGCATCCGCGACCGTTCAATATTAGTCTTTGGGTAAGGCGCTATCACTTTTCCCTCTCGAGTAGACCCTGTATGCCGTCTTGGAGCCCAGCATTCTATCAAGTAGGCTATGTTTAGCTCTCCGTCTGTGTGTAAGAACTTCTCGACAGAGGTCGTGAAAAACCTCCCCGACTTGATTAACTTGCTCCGCCGCAGCCACTTCTGCGAAGCTGCATTCGAAGTCTTTTGCTAATATCTCGCCCTCCTCGGGGCTTACCTGTAAATAAAATCAAATGCATTGAACTGTCAATGAAGTTTGTGTTAGTTGTTACAGATCACGCTCACAACTAACACGCTTTGGGAACTATGAATCTAGTGGAATAAATAAATAGAGGCCATGTGATTTGTGGGTAGATGGCTAGTTTGTGACGTTGAGTGCTCTGCAGACAATTTTAGGATTCGAGGACAGGCACACATCAAATATAAATTTAGATACGTATTCTTAATTTTTTGTGTTTTTCATTGTTTGTTTCTCCTCGCATCCACAGTAATCAGTATATTGTTTAACTGACTGTGAGGCTAATAAAAGTCTGTAATGAACGGTAATGGCAAAATAGCACCTGTCTGAGATGCACCATGTCAGCTTTGTTGCCAACGAGGGTCAGCGGGACGTCGGGCTGCAGGCTCTGCTTTGCGCGGCGCACGTAGTTGAACGACTCCCGGTCTGTGATGGAGTACACCAGGAACAGCCCGTCCGCCCATTGCGCCACCTCATTACCCGGCAGTTCGTCTAAACTCTGGAATGTTCCAATAACATCATAGTGAGTGCACGCCACGTCGTATTCTTTATTTAGTGTCCAACGTTTCGAGTTATTAACGTGTTCTATGCCACAGTGAGTATATGAGACTAGTGAGGTATTTTTAACACTTATCAGATATTACTGATAATATTGTCATAATAGAAACATTTTCTAAGCTGCATTAAGATTAACATATGTAGCTTAAAAAACACATTAAGTTTGTGTTTGTTCAATTATGACTGGACTGTTGGTGTGGTTGTACTTTGATTGTAAATGCTGTAAAAAGAGTGCGCCTAGAAAGAGTCTATTGCGTGTGGATGTGAAATGATGTAATAATAAACTCATTGAATTATTAGGGATAGGGCCGTCAGCCGTCTGGATACTATAAAACACAGCGTATTTCGGGATCACATAAACTTGTGTGATATAAAAATATAAATACAGTTGATATAATAACACAACAAAGTTGAGTCGCTTTGCATATGAATAGAATGTAGCAATAGTAAAAATAAATGCCCGTTAAATGAACGCAAAAATTATACGCATTTAAGTTATTACCTTGGGGCACGTGTCTAATATCTCGAACAGTATGGGTTCACCATCAAGTAAAGCCTCGTGTTTGTACTTACTATCTGCAAGTTCAAAATAATGAAGCATTAAGCGATATTTTTCATATTATTTATTGTTCTAACAATTATTAAATGTGTCGTGTTTTTTTCAGTTATCTTTTGTGCCACTTTTATATACCGATCTCCTCTCATAACGACATGGTTTTACAATAGGTAAAGCTATATTATCACCTATTACCATAACACAAATATGTACAAAATATTTTTTAAAATTAAAATATTATATTATTAATTAATTAATGTAATTAAATAAATAATTTATTAATACATATTAATTATAAATATATACTGACCTTGCTGATGGTCGTATTCTCCGATGTACCGTTTCGTAAGAAAACGTACAGTCAGTGCTGAAAACAAAATGTAAATATTTTAGCGGAAACTTTTACTAAGCACATTTATATAGGTGCTCAATGGCCAATGTTATGATAATCAGTAGGATAAAATGTAAAAAGTGAAATCATCTGGAAGAAGCTCATTCGGACACCTTGACGTACCACATTTGCTCGACAAGTGGACGTATTTTTGTCAACGAATCAAATGTAAAACACCTGTAATCAACAGCTGGTAATGCGTAAAAAAAACCGGGACATTTACAATATATACGGCTATTTTGACAACACCGCCACTTTTCAGGTGCATTTCGTAGTGACAGAGGAAAAAAGGCCAATGCTCTTCAGAGTCACTATATTCATCATATTCATTGATCGTGTCAGGGAACTCGGCCAACTATCCTCCGCTGCTTGCTTGTCAAAGTCTAAAAGCGATCTGTCCGATACGAAAAATCAATCTATCGTCGTTTTGCATGCAAGCTTTTCACGTTACTTCTGTCAGCACTTACAGATATTTTCAGATTGAACGATCAGTGGTGATCGGCCTAACGAGCTGTACTGTGAATGCAACTGAAAGATTTTGTTGAATTTTCTTACCTTAAAATAAGCAATCTATAGAATATGACAAAAGGTACCGATTAATTTATCCATTTCTAAGCGTAAATCCCGCGCATATGTTGTGACTAAATTAAACATTTTAACAAAACTACCATTTCAATGACGGCTCAAGTTTACAAACTAAAGTACCAACTTCGTAAATAATAAAGTTTTGCGAAAAACAATGCAAACATTGTTACTTTTTTAATTTGTGAAATAGACTTGTGTTTGACCTCAAACTTAAGTGGGGTGCAGTCTAAAATGTAATTATACCTACCATATAGGTACTTATTACCACATTTCGGCGCGCACATGTAAAAACTCGGTTAAATGTATTGAAAAGAAATATATGCGTACAGCGAGTAATAACGAACGATTTAGTTCGATTGCAGCGTGCGGGCCTACAGATATAACGTTTATTTATATTTCGAGCATCAGTGCCGCAAGCTTACAGCAAGTAGGTACAACAAACAACTTTTAATATCTCGGTGTTAGGCAGCTTTCAGCTTTTTGTATTTTGTAAATACACGTTACGATACTAACATCTTATTAGAACTAGTGCTAGAGCTGTGTATATATTATATTGTCGTTAAAAGAATTTACTGGTCCGTCCTAATTCTTTACCAACATCAAGGACGAAACGTTTATTAGTACAAAAATGGATATTTGCGTATTTAAAGATTTAACGTAACTGTTTAGATCCATCCGTTTTTATATTATACCGTATGGTGTACGAATTTCAGATATTAAAATTAACACAAAACAGTTAGCTTAGCAGGTACCTGTTTTCGCACATTCATATTCAGAACATTGTTATGTAGGACCCGTGTTTTATATAAAACATAAGAGAAAACCGGAGGAACGGTAACTGCGGATTATTTATAAAGAATTTTTTATGAGAGCGTATGGAAAACCTTTTTATGTTTTCTTTTTCTTAGTTCTAAAGGTATTTTTATCCAAGCACGTAAAGGTTACATTTTTATTTTAAATAAACAGAGTTTCAAATTCATTGAGGAATGCATTTAATTAGGTTATAACACTTAACATATACTTACGTTGTTTATACCTCTGTAGAGAAAAAAAAACATTACATGTACCTATATGTATTATTTAGGTAAGTATAATATAATGTTAAGTTTGTTAGGACTGTAGCCGATGGTATGGTGGATGGTATCTTTAATCTCTGCCTTCCTCTATGGAACCAAGCGTGACTGTGTGTTTGTAGTTACGTTAGTATAAACAATTCAATATTTTAATTAATATCAAATACGGCGGAATGTCTTTTATACTTGAATATTTAATTTCCGTTTATCTCATAGAAAATTGGACTAACATAGGAAATGCATCAGACAGATTTATCAGCTTAATAAATAATTATGTGTTCAACTGTAATATAATTAATAGTTTATTTCTTATGCCGCACCCTACAGTGCACCTCCCTTGCCATCAGGGTTCGCAGTGTAACGCAAGCAATTACACAAAAAACTTTAACGATATACTCATAAATTGTGTGCATAATTTGTCCGCCTTGAAAAGTATTAAAAGGAGGTTACGAACAGCAATCCATTTAACTATTTGATTCATACAGTTCAATTAAATAAAACCTTTTAGTTTGTTCAAAGTTACAAGAATTGTTTTGCGCTTCGTATATTATTAAAATTCAGTGTTAACAAAAGTTATATAAAAATTTACCTTTAGTTATTTAAAAAACATTCAAATAAATATTTCATAAAAAATCGTTTGATAGATTTGTAATTAAATCATTTGATTCAAACAACGATTATTAACTTATTCCTATGGATAGATAATGATGAAGATTTTATTGAAAGCACTAGCATTTTTTGTAAAATTACCAATATTACCAAAGTACCAATAAAGTTAAATTGCCATATCCGGTTGATATTACAACATCTTGCTTATATAATATTATCATTTTATATAAAACAGTTGTGAAAATCCAGTGGCTATAAATTCTTGTATGTTACAAAATGTTTATTAGTTAGTACAGCAAACAATGAACGCGATGGTTTCTTAAAAGTCGTTTTCCGTATCTCGAGAACATAAAAAACAGTAACGTGTTTTTTCGTGCTTGATTAAAAACTGGAAATACGTTTGTTGCCAACTCCTTATTTTGCGTATTTGCACTCGTCTAATTACAGACGAGTAACTATGTGATAACGCATGTCTAGTAGGAAATAGTATTAGTCGCAAAGTTTTGTTAAGTTTGAATTATAAAGCTAAGCAAATAAACAAATTCATTTGTTGCTGCTTCATCTTCCTCATAAGCATTTGACGATACATTTGACTTATATGATGTACATTGAAGTTATACATACACTTTTGACTTTTCAGTTTGGTTAAACTGTGAATTGAGAGGTGTAAATTTTATGAATTTACTTAATGAGTTTGCTTCTTGGCTTTAAAATAATTCCTGTCGATTATTACAATAAATGGCTAAAGGCATTTTCAGGCAACTGATTATAAGTGGATAGAACAGTTTTGTCCATTACTCATCTCTCTAAGATTTTATGTTTCCTTGTTCAAACGCTCACTAACTATGCAATGGCGAATGAGATGATTTGCTGCGTAGGCGCCAAGCCCACATTGCCTGTTGAATATCGACTGCACGATATGACGTATGTACGTAGGTACGTCGAGCGTAACTACGAATAGCAAAATAAGTCACTCTTTTATTTCCACTGCAATCGAGAGTAGTCCACTGAGCGGTTTATGGTTCGCCGTTTGCCTGCGTCAACTTTCTTCGATTCCATTACCCTTGAAAGTTTCACGTAAGATATCGTATTTAAGGGTTTCATCTAATATTGGTTCTTCACTGCACATAGTATAAAACAAAGTCGCTTTCTCTGTCCCTATGTACCTATACTTAAATTTTTAAAACACGCAACGGATTTTAATGCGGTTTTTTTAATAGATAGAGTGATTGAAGAGGAAGGTTTATATATAAAATAACATCCATTAAATAGTGGAGACATACTGTTATAGTTTATATGGCAGAACAATGTTTGCCGGGTCATTTTCATTTATAATTACCGGCAATGTATTGATTGTCGATAAATTCATGGACGCAAATATTACGGTAATTATGTTATCACGTCGTCGTACTTGTAATAAATTACAAATCATTGCGGTAAATAGCACATCTGCTGGACAAATTAGACAAAATTACATTAGACATGAAAACAACTTGTTAATAGATACGGCGTGTACTAGAACATGATTTGTATGGCTATCGTGAATTCGTGACGCGTGGGATCGCCATTGACATTGCCAGAGGCTGAGTCAAAGAATCAAATGTAGAGTCGTGGGCGCGTATTACAGAAAAAAAGAAAGCTTCATCGGACATAATTCTACGCCTAAACTAACAATAGCAAACAAATTATCAGTGGAAATTCTATTCGGCCGATGAATAACAAAACACTGACGCCGTTTCAGTAATACAAACACTTTAGAGTGAATAAGAATTAGATCTAACTCTTACACAGAGGATTTTTAATTTCTTTTTTTTTTAATTCATTAGAAAGGACTTTGACTTTTACTTTCTTTTACAAAACAATTTGCGTAAAAATTTACAAAACAAAAGGTTTTTGTCCATTTTAAAACTTTAGCGTATTTTTAAGAATTTTAATGAATAAATAACAACTGCAAAATAATGTTAAACTATAAAATAATGCTTAGTAGTTTTAGTTGGCTGCTGAAGAACTAGCACAATTTTCTACAACGTTTTAATTTTATATTTCCATTAACTTGTGATACGCGTTATGGTAGAATGGTTTCAGAAAATACGCCGTGTGTAAACTGTAAAGCAATCGATGATATGAAATTTACAGTGTTTTGCGATGAATTTTCTCTTATTTTAGAAACGCTTGTAGTGTTTTCGCATAATTGGCAATTTTAAAAAATAACCCACATACGTTAGAACGTAGTTAGTACCTAGTCTGATAACTTTGATAAACATATTTCGTTGCATATGCATATTACAAATGTTCGATAAAAATATTTTAGTGATAGCGGGTAATAAAAAAAACTCCTTATTGTTTAATGCAATCGAAAAACTTAAATAAACGTGAACTTTATGTAGATTACAATGTATTTCGTAAATTGGATAGAAGCCAATTCAGAATTAATAGGCACATTGTGCATATTATGTAAATGTTAATGCCTAGACTTATCTTGTTTTTTATAAATAAATCTTATCATATTTATTAACAATTTTCATTCAGTTTATTTACTCTTTATTGTTTGAATACCATTGGCATTCTCTGCCAGTCAACCAATATGTACCTGTATACTGACCCCCAGTTACCTACATATACAGTAAAAGCTCCTTATTCGCAGGGGATATTCCGTAAAAATGCCGCGAATACACAAAGAAAAGCGTGATTAAACCACTTTCCCTGTATAGATATTTTTAATACACCCAGACACAGAACAAATAAATATATGTTCATCGCACAATGTTTCTACAGGGTGGGAATTGAACTCACGACTTCCGGTTTTGTAGTCAGGGTGTCTAACCACACGACCAGAGGCCCGTCATGTATACTTTTTAAATGTGCTAATTAGGCCTTGTTATTTAGTACCCCTCACGGCATTATTGATGGGGTACGTACATTCCTGTGGGATAATTCTAGGAATAAAAACATATAAATAAAGTGATACTCTTAGCTATTACTCGGATTTTGCACGCGTGGTCCAAAGAATTTTTTTTTCACACGTCATACGCCATCACCACTGTAACACCATCTATAGCGATTATTTCAATAAAACGGAAAGTAGCCTATAGCACTTTCAAGGCTTTCCATTATCTGCATACTACAACTCGCGTTGAGCCGTTGCTCCGTTTTGACGTGAAATGACAAACACATTCCCCTTTTATTATATTAGTATGGATTAGTATGGATACCAGTACGTAGATCATATTTAAGAATTACTTATGGGATTTTTATACACCGGAGAAGCGGAAAGATCTAAGATATTTAAGTAGGTGCCTACCTATTTTTGTTTTTAATGACAGCTGTGTATCACGAGATCAATTCGCGTAAAAATAACGTTTGTAGCTAATGTCTATTTCGCGGGTTTGTAAACACTGTTAAGTTGAATAGCCGTCAAGAATAAAATGTTTCAGAACAGCATTGGTTGGCACCTATTAAATAGTCTAAATACTCATCGTTATACAACTTGACTTTTCTTTTTGTGAAAACTGATTAATTGCAAGTAGATACATAAAGGGCGAGTTTATTGTCACGCGGCATTTTCTATCAGTCAATCCAGTATGTAAGGTATGTAAATTGTATATAACTAGAATTAGAGATTTTAGATCATATTAAAAACATAAAACACAGAAGGTAAAAAGGATTTCATTATATTCCTATTTTTTTTTTATTTCATGTGCATTAGGTACCTTGCAAACAGCAGTCACAAGTGAAGAAGATGGTACAGATAGGACTTGATTAATATCATTTAGTTTACTTAGGATTCATTGTAATAGGAATGTAGGGCAAATAGTAACACCTAACATCACCTAGTATCACCTAATGGGTAATATGACTTACTGGCCTACATTGGTTCTTAAAGAGCCAAGTTGCTATGAACGCAATTTGCCACTATTTACTAACGGTCCTATTCGAAGCTGCTATCTATAAATATTAAGGGCAATTCGCCATCTAATTAATGTAAAATAATTTGGTACAATAAATATTATGGAGACAATTTCTATATTATTACATAGGAACTGGCGTCTATATTATGAGTAACATATTTTACTAGCAGCAGAAAAGTTTCGAAAAATATTATCAAATTGTTCTTCATGGATTTGTAACATCTCTAGTACTTTCGTTACACGCTAGTGCATTGGAATTTATTCTCATTGACCCATATACATATCGAAGTTTACGTACCAATAACAATGTTGGCTCCAAAATTAGACATGTAGCGAAGGTAAAACGAACGGGTTAAATCTTTGAAAGTAATATTCGACAGCCCACATAAAGCAAACTCAATCCAATACCTGCTACGTTTTGGAACACTACAAAATTCAAGTCGGCCTGTTTGGAAATGCCAAAGAAATGATCGAAATATCCTCTCTTTGTTTTTAACAATCGTCAATTTGTTCCTATAAATGTATGCATTGAATGAGAATTCTAATTCCCGAGGAGAAAGACATAATATTACCATTTAAAATAGATTATTAATGTGTCGCAAAATAGTAGACTATTTGAACAAGCATTCGCTCTTTACGCAACAGAACTTTCGCACTAAATCGCGAGTCTTGAAATCATGGAATAGCACTTAGCTAGCTAGCGCTTACCAACATTACACTAGTGATTGAATAGACATTCACGAAGATTGGTCGAAAGAAAACAGTTGTAAATCATTTACGTGCCCTCCATAAAGCTTCGTTGTCAGACAGCTACAGACGTATGTTTAATATATTATGACGTCATATTATTGCGTAGATCCGGCATTAATTCTAGTAATCTAATAATTTTGAATTTCAATGAACTGCACATGTAAATTCTGGCAACGTATCGATACAGTTAAACAAATAGCCCTCAGTTATAATAACAATGTAACGCAATATGTTACCAGAAATAATCACATGACCCACACGTGAGAACCACAGATTTCCGCATCTATGTGTGTTATTCGAACATTCAAAACTCTCGCGCGGAAATATTAATTACGAGTTACGTTTTCTGCAGAACTTCACGAAATTACAGCCCCAAATATTATTGCTAAACATTGACTGTTAAAACGGAATCATGAAGACTTTTATTTAATAAATGTTTTAATAAACTGGAAATACAACAAACAGATACACGGGCCTGAGATAAAACGTGTAAAAGTGTATAGACAATTGCACCATCAGAGGGTCATCATTGGATTTTTGCATAGAAGAAAAGTGTTATATACTTTTCTCGATGTTAATTGTCCAACGTGTGTATTAGCCGTAGTGAATATAAATAAAGACTGACGCTGGCTCAACGTAATGTATTTGAAGTACGAGTACCTTCTTATGATAATACCCAAAGAATCGTTTTGTTCTTGGTTTGACACCGTTTCGTGACCACGGCCACTATGGCACCTGATTTTAAATAGACTATTCTATTATGCGCGTGCATTTTGAATAAAACACCATGAAATTAGAACATACTCTATCGCCAG
>DWDZ01000143.1:0-10489 GCA_018245715.1 Passova passova rudex
AAGAGTCCGAGCGATGTCAACTCACAACTTTTTCCGACCGAAACTGTCTGAAATTTGAAATTTTTGCCAAAGTCACAATAGCCCTTAGAAGAAAAATATAGTAGAATAGCTTTATATAACCATATACATATTAATGTGTCACTATCGCTATAAAAGGAAATTGGACACTGAACTTTAATTTACAACGAAATTGATATGGTCTTAAATGACGATATCTTACAGTACGCCGACTGCCAATATTTAGAAATACTCGTTGCCAATATCTATTATTGGTCAGATAACATTTGTATACGTATATTTATATAAGACTTCGCCGAAATTGTTCAGTATTAAGAACTCGACAATCTCAAGACAAACGAGGCCAGACGTTCGTATTATGAAATTGTTTTTTTATTGATATAAAAAATAATGTGGTATTGCTCACTTGCCGTACTGGATTGGATTTATATCACATTTTCCGTAAAAATTGCTTATTTTAGTTTACAGCAGTAAATTTTGCAAGATCCGAAATGTTGACTCGTTACTTCTACGAGGTATATTCGTATCTACATACAACATGTGAACCGGAATGTAAACGCTATGCAATTATAATTATAAATAAGGCACTTCTGAAATGTTCCATAATTTTGAATTCGACCATAATTTAATTACAAAATAGAATTTACCGGCATTCAGTGTGGGTACCTCACGGTCCATGAAAGCCTGAACAAATAAAGCAGTATGCTACGTATTAACGTGAATATCGATAACTACCAATTCACTTAAATGTTATTGTACCTATTAGCGACAAATATGTTTCCGTTAGACGGAGTTGAATGTATAGAAATTAGGTTTTATCTAGCACACATTATTAGCACACATCATGTTTTTTATTGCACTTATTAAGCGATTACATTTCCCTTTAGTACATTTGAATACATACATACAAATTAGGTTTTATCTACTTATTTATCTATTAACAAACTACATTCAGCGGAACTGAGTATAAATTAATAAATATTAGGGTTATTCGTAGAATTATTCCGAGTGGAATTCATTCAACCAAATATTTCGAAGTGGGGTTAATTTGTAAGAAAACTTTTAAAATGGCGATAGTTTCGCTGTAAGTAAATAATCGGAGTCCAAAGTTGGCGCGTTGTATTCATTTTTAAGCATATTCGAATTTGACTTTCCTACGCTCCAAGAATTGTATAGTAATGTTTTTGATAGATTTCTGTATATTAGTTAAGGATTTAGGCTTGGTTCCTTTTGTGATATTCCTGAATTGTCACCGTCTCCACCTATTCAACCACAGCGAGTGTGTTAAGACAAGTGACACAAACATTTAAACAAACTCGAACAGTTTTAATTGAAGCACCCCTCGTAATGGGTAGGAATGGGACTCTGTTCTGTTTAAGAGGTTACTACAAAACTATCTCGAGCCTTGTGTTTCCACTAACCAAATTAGATCGAGAGTACGCGCTGTGTACTCAATTCATAAAGGAACTTCAGCTACGTTTCAGGTAATGACTGTTAGTCTGTGGCTCTAATTACGGTAGTTACAACACCGAAAAGAGCAAACTTCAATGCGGTGGGTTTACATTCGAGACTTTATTAATTTATTTTGGAGCTGTTCTCTAAGGCCCAAAATTTCTTTTCTTCATTTAAAAATATAAATAAATAAAATTGCAACGATAAACAAAATTAGAAATTATCTTGACTAAACAATATTATATCTAATGATAGTTCTTTGGAGTACTTCGTAAAGAGATATATAATTTCAGGATTTACAAAGCTAAGTTTAATGGCTTTAAAAAATGTAGGCACCATGTTTACTTACTGTTTGAAATATAATAATATGGTTTTAATGATCTATAGTTACGTAAAACGTTATTTTTTCCTTTCACCACGTCATTTTATTCAAAATCGGTGATAATATTTGATAATAGGTTGTAACCAATATGTAGGTAAGTTTGTCGTAGTCCAATGTTTTATGAGACCTCATACCTGTAACGAATGATCACAGAAAACAATGGATTAAGACGAAAAGTATACTAAGCAATTCAGAGACTACTGATATGCTTATCTTAATACTCGTATAAATCCTTCATTGGAGGTTAGTAATTAAGATAAATTCCTTAAGAAGCGGCGGGATTGTCGATAAATCGTTAACAAAATGTTTCGCAAACGCCCCACCTACTCGCAAGCTGGCGCTTTGTAACTTTCCCGGTTTAAATAGGCCGTCGATCAATCTTGAGACCATTATCATCTGCCAAAATTTATACAGCTTGAGTAAATATGTGTTGTTGAATATTACAAAAAAAAAACAAGCTATTATACATATTATCAATAAACACTTCGCATTGTCATGCCATTCGACTATAGATAGAGTTCATTACATAGCCATCACTTGTGGTGGATACCTATATAGTCGCATCTTAATGCGATTATATATTTCATACACAAAACAGAGTATCGGTACATATTGTAATTAGGTCTACATAACATTCCTGAAATCAATTGATATTATGTCATTCGATTCTAACACGAGACAGCGTTTATTTAATAACGAAAACATACGATACAAAAATTTGGTCACTACGTAATTACGTTGTTTAAACTATATACTAATTAAGAAGGAGAAAATTGTCACAATTTTTCTGAGAGAAACAAAAAAATGGTAGAACAGCGTGTTCACTCGTGAGTATTGTGAGTAAGAGGCGCCGAGTTTGATACAACACAAAAAATTTTTTCGTTAGTACATTTCCAGTAAAACCTCATTTGTTTTACAATCGGATCTAAAGTTGGGAATTCCGTTTCCAGATATTGCGGCCCCAGTAAAACACGTTAGTGTGAAAACTTTTGAACAACTAATAATTTTGACTCCTACTTTTTGTAATTACTTACATACCGTCTTGTGTTATAATTCAATTAGTTTTCACTCTTATTCGTAACGTAGCAGGGTTTTAAGGAAATAAATTTAGATAATGATAAGTCTTAAAATATTGCAAAGTAGATGCTAGGCGGCACTACCGAAGCGCCAAACTGAAGACAAATGGAGATATCATTTTAAAATGATATTACAGAGCACTAGGGTGAGAAGTATATAAAGTGGGTAGAGGTGGAATCCAATGTCCGTTTTCTTGGAAATTGAATTAAAAGTTAGTGATCTTGTTATTGTTTTCTTTGACGTAGCATATTTGTGGCTGTTTTCCTGTTAACTTTAAAACAGAGCTTTAAAACTTACGATTCTTTGTATTAGAGCCGTTATTGTAAAAACTTATTTTCTTTTATCTTTCATCAACACTTTCATCGACACAAACTATTATACTTGACAAAGATTCGTATTCTTAACATTTCAGAGAATTGGGAAAATGGTTACATTGAAAAACCTTTGTTACATATTCATTTTCTTATTAGATTTTTAAGTTCTTTTGGTGAGGTACGATCACTTTACTCAGTACTTAGGCAAGACGCATTTTAAAAAAGAGAAGTAACGTCCTTCTCACGAACCGCAAAACCCGGTTTGAGATCTCATTGTCCGAAGCAATTTCACAAATAGCGAGAGTCCTAAAAACATAAGCATGTATAATATAGTCGACGCGCTCGGAAGCCTGGCGAGAATGGGAACTATTTCGGCATTCCGGAGGTTAGCACCGGAATGTCTACCAAATTAAGGTGACCAATCAAGATCTGTATTATACAATATAAAGGATATTATAATTACTTACAAGTTATTCCTGATAATAATGAACTGCTTTAATATTTGTGACACATAATTGGAAGTCAAAAAAAGTGACACGCAAATGCATACTCGCAAAAAATATCGATATATCGACCGATATATATGCAATATCGAACTCTCCGTGATTTGGGGCCACTATAACTTACCTACATTGATTATTTAAGATTTAGAGCTGCTATAACGCCGTTTTATTGCTTTTATTTACATTTTAATGTTTGCGCTTTCCATATCAAAGAAAATACAAAAGTCCTCTACAAAGTTACTATGTAGCCGAGCAACATAATGGACGTTTTTGTGGCGCAGAAAAAGTACGTGTGAACTGGTCAGATTGCGGCAATCAAAACAAAGTTAAATCGATAAAAGGAAGTCAAACACTCGAATGGGAAGGTAAACATTGGGTGTTCCAGAAGGAAGTCGCGGGAGGATACACATCGCTTGCACACTTTCATTTCCACAATAAATGAGTTAATCAGCCCCAAGCATACTCCATCAACAAAATCGCGAGCGCGCGATTAATGTAAATGGATTTTTCTTACGTTTAACGTAACATTAACGTTTATAACAAAACGAGATTCCGTGCACAGTACGAGAGGAAATTCAATAAAAGAAGTCCGCAGGATGGATACTTCATTTTTATCACACTTATTTTGTCTCCTGAATATTCTTATTCGCCTTCCAAGTCTTATTCGATATATCAATTTTATTTCTCATCAAAGCAAAATCACGTTCAACGTACAAATGAAACAGATCATACATCACGTTGGTAACCTATTTAATTTTTTTTTATTAAGCATTATAGTCAAAATTATTTATTTATTTATTTACGTATACTTTATTTGAAACTTATACACAATAAGTGACAAATGTATCTATTTAATCTGCAGATATATGTGTACAATAAACAAATAATGAGAAATACAATAATTATGTATTTAAATACAACGGCACTTAAAACAAAGAAAGATCTATAACTCAGGAATTTTTTACAAATAAACATACATAAAATAAGCGTATCCGCCAGAGCACTTGAATTCGGATCTTAAAACTTGATTGAAAATGCTAAGAAACTCATTTAGACATATTCGGTAGGTACTTTTAGTAGACTGGCATAACATAAAGCAGTATCAATCATGCGCCGAGAAGCAGTGTTCCGCGCCGCCGACACTGGCGACCCGCCATTCATCACACTTCGAACGCTCTAAGTGCTCAGTGCTAAAACGAATATAATGTTAAAGATATAGTAAGCAGTTGAACATTGTTTCTTGATACAATATAGGTACGCCTGTATTTCGTAGCAGTTTACGTATCACTAATATTTTCTGATTACTTTTTTAGGAAGACTTTTCGAAATTAGGATAGTACTTGCCAATTTCGTATTAGAGAATAATCTATCAATCTTGTGACGAAGAATATTTTCCGCTCTAACGACAATAACGACACATTGGTAACACATTTCCAAAACGTGCTTCTTTAATACCGTCACAATCAAAATAAATCTAAAATAAGTAAATCAACCATTTGTACCATGAAACACTTGTTATAAAAATAAGGCGTGGTTTGTTGTAAATGGCCAGGTTACCTTAACGGTATTATTCTTGCAGTCCCATTTGAAGTGGTTGCATAGGTTCATAAGTGAAAGCGGCTACTAGCGATCGCTACTTATTCCTTGGCTACTGTTCTTTTGACGTTAAAAAAAACATAACTGGTTCCTTAATTCATTAATTTCACGTTTCCTTCAATTGCTATGAAGGTACCTATCGTACATATAACATTACATATTACTATACTAAAATGATGCCAAATAGCATCAATCATACCCCAAGAGGAGCGTTTCGCGCTGCTGGTAGTTTCATCGCCGCTCATAACATACATTACACTTTCAGCTACTCTGTAATACTCAAATATTATCAAAATAGTACAAAATTAATATGTAATAGGAAATATATTTTTATATTGCAAAAAATAAACTATGAAAACGACCTAATCGTTAGTAGAAAAATTCTAATGTTAAACTTATTTATGTGCGCTCCCTTAAAACTCAGTCTTGGACGTGTTCGCTTGACATTCTATCACAACATTGCTGTAAGTTGATTTTTCATATACGCAGTATCAATCATACGCCGAGTAGCAGTGTTCCGAGCCGCCAACACCGACGGTAACCGTACCGCCATACATCAAACTTCGAGCACGCTAAGTGCTCTAGGTCTGAGAATACACAGACATCTAAATGTAATAAATGTTAGCGTGGTAGAACACCATATGTGAACTTTTCGATTACTGGATATATTCCCATAATAATTCCTTAGCAGCCATTGCCATTATTGATTTCGGCTGGAACTAAGGAAACCTGAAGATCGCAAACAGATGGATCCACCCAACGGGGACTATGAAAATACATAAGGTTTATTTTCGATAGGAAGTTAAAATAGCCATAAAAATATTCAGATAATAAAGATGTTTTTCAGAAAATACTATTTACCCTATATCACTGTGTCTATTTATCCATATTTCTATATGTAGTGTAGACGTATTATATTTTTAGTTTAGCTCACCAAGTTCTTTTGAAATACTGAGAATCTCGATCAACTCTCTGTCAGAATGGTTTTATGGAAGTTTGTACACATGTCTTTAATGTACCGGGCACAAAAATATAAAAAGCCGTGGTAAAGAACAAGACTGAAAAGTTAGTATCGGACCGGTCATACTGAGTTGTACTAAAATCTACCAACAGTAAATATTCAAATTCTACGTCAGAATATTACAGGAGTTTACAACAATTGCTCGTTTTTGTGTGGAAAATATAATGGGGAGCGAGTTTCATAACCAAAATGCTGCTATAGAAAAGCCTTTAAACTGTACAATACAAGTTCATTGCTTCAAATTCGTAACTTTAGTTAGAAACCGGATTTTGATTTTCAAATAGTCGTTCCATAGAGACACCAAAATCTACTAACAGATGTTTAATTGATAAAATTAACGCGAGATTAATCTGAATTTTAAAAGAAAAGCAATACTTGGTATCTAGCTAGGCTTAATTGGACTTGACATTATCGATATTAAACGATAAGATCTCGTTGATAATTTGAGAAGTTGTCTGTCGTGATGGAAACGGCCTTATTCGACATAAAGCGCTGAACTGCAGAAGCTATATAAGATTTCCGACGTTACAATTTTAGTATAATTCTTATAATATCATTACAAAACGTTTGAAAGGAAAAATTTAATACTGAAATATAAAACAGCGGTACCTAAAACAGTGATTATCAAACTTGCGTACGTGCAACAGATTAATCAATGCCAATAAAGTATTGATTCACCAGGACGACAAGAGCTAAACACTTAAACGCGGGATTATTAAAATTAATGGGTTCAGGGCGTTAGCATATCACAATATGTAAACTACGCCACACTACCCGATTGAAGGGGCTAGAACAATTGGAAATATGACGGGAACCTTTATACGAAACCGACAGCGGTCGGCGCGGGGCAACGAGGGCGCGCCATATTAGGCTCGTATTCATCCAACCCGGCACAGAAACACGTCTTTATCAAGACGTTATTAAATTCGGTAGCTATATACAGAAACTAAACCGATTCTTTTCTGAACAACTAAGAAAATATACGAAACGCACATTATTTCAAAACGTTGACATAGGTAGATACGTAAGTTCTTTTATCCACTAGTCTAGCAACAAGGATGACATCGTGTCAAAACAATGCATGTTATGCACGAAACTCTTTACATAAATGTGCAACGAAAGAGTTAAAATGCGCAATGGATCGTGAGGAAATGAATATTAATCTACTATCGATTCATAAGAGCTTAGTGGCGTCCGTGTAATATTTCACCGCTATTGTAACAGACTTTGAGACTTGTGAAGAACGGTAGAGCTTATGTTCTATACACACACGCCGTGAGATACATTAAAATGCAAACGACCATGAACACAGACTCCGGAAATGTCGAATAAAATAAAATATCCATTTACGAGAAAAAAATTATGTAACATAACCATACGAACCTACCTTACACAGATTATAATAATTGTATAGTATAACATAAATACAATACGTGTGCTTAGTACGAAGTTTTTCGGTTAAATTAGTTTTTAGAAGATAACAAGATCTTCCGAGTCTAATAGGGGCATGGCCTAATTTAGGTTGGACGGGAAGCAAGTCATGAAATTGCCGTTAGCGATTCAAGTATTGTTACCCGTTACCTTCAAGTAAGATTTCAAAACATGATGACTTTCCTAAGAAATTTCGAACAATTAAAATAATTGGTATTACCGCAAGTTTGCAGTACATTCAAGTTTATATTTGTACTTTGAGCATACGACTCACAACTGCCACAGACCGATACGTCCCTTTTGTAGACATTTGGTGTGGTGTGTGGCAGTCCGTGTTTACCGAAAGTACGTGTGTGATCTACTAATTTACGCGCAGCGGGAAGCCATGTTAACATATTATGATAAAAAGCCATAATTTGATATGCTGGTAAAGTGCGGGCTCATATACCTACTCCACACTTCTTACGACCTTTTTCTTGTTCACGCGGGTGCGTGCGGTTCTTGTCCGCGTGTCTCTTGTAGTAAAACAACCCTACATTGCGGGCAACTCTACTCAGTGACCGCTTATCGTCCCGCCGTTTTCCTTCACTGACCAATTATATTCAATTTTGTAAATGTACATATCTTTGTAATTTTAGAGGTGAGTGTCAAAATTCGAAATCCACTACGCCACGGTTACAGTATCAAAATAAATATACCGCATAGGGATCATTAAACCAAACAGGTGACGCATAATGGGAATACGCATCAAGCCATTATCGTGGTAACGAGTTCAAGGAATAAAATTTACTAATGAGCGGACAAGATAAACATTTCACCGTTCCTTTAACAAAATTTGAAATATTCAGAAGTAGAACGGTTTCATTTTACGTTCTTTGTGTTGAGACGAGAGAACGCTACCACGCTATTGATAAAAATATTTTCAATTATAAAACTCATTTGGCACAATGGTTAGTATGACATTCAACTGTGCAATAGCTCCCAGATTCAATTCCCGGGCTGCACGCAAATAATGAATTTTGTATTTCATTTTACATGTACGCAGAATCTGAAAATCTGTTTGCCGGTTTACTTTAAGAGACCTATAGTGAGTCGAGATAATAATTACGAATTGATTTCTGCAAGATATAGTAGGCACGCAACGATTGTGTTACATGTACCTACGTAAAATATGAAATAGGTACCTACATATATACATAATATGGAGTATAATTATATCCTTCAATGAACGCCAGATTACACAGTTGTAACAGGAAATTACATTTTACTGTAACAAAGAAGTTTAAAATCAGCATATAATATCTGTATTTTGTCAATTCTTTAACCTGAACCTCATAATATATTTTATATTAATGGTGAACGCGGCGTAGACCGCACATACTGAACGTTGGAAAAATAATCAGTAATTAACATGAGATACAAAATTTATGTTGTTATTTTGTTGTTTTTACTGAGAATAGGGCTATACCAAACAGCCGAAAACTTCGTAAGTACTATATAACTTCCCAACAGTTACCTTATCATCAGCAAACTTTCTATCTTTTGTTATGTATCTTGTAACTTGGCGCTTCCAAGGAATCATATTACGACATTAACAAGTGAAGTCGAATCAAAAATTGTTTTGAGATCAAACACAGAGGATTGCTTTTCAAATGAAATATTTAGCAGAAGCGATATAAGAACACAGCCTAGCGTGTATTTCTTATGAAAAAAATACATTTAAGTAGGTACGAACTACCTATGGTACAAAAGTTTATAACATTAAGTAGGATGTGTTTTGTGTATTCTCATATATATCGATTATTGGTGAAGACAGAAACAATTTTCTGCTTCAGTTATTGCAGCAACAACTGAAGCAGAAAATTGTCAAAATCTAATCAAGTGAAATGTTATATTGCTAAAGATATTATAATTAGCAATTTAAATGGAGTATAACAGAACCTCTGAAGTCAGTGGTTGTAAAGGAAGCAGTAGCCAATAAACAAAATCTATATATTTTTTCCTGAAAAACCCTAGGGTCCATATAAGTGGGACTGTCCGAAATATGAAAGCTGCAAGGGACCAAAAAAAGGCGAGTGCGGTACAGTACGCGTCGAACAGACTCACAACATGTCTGACCTTATTTATATATTGAACATTGCAGAAGATTGTCCAGTGACAAAGGTGACTCCATATGATTTTAATTTTCTTCATTAATATTCAAATTACGCAGTATATAACATACATATTTACTTGACGTGGTGTAACAGATAATACTTAAAAAAAAACAAGAGAAAATTGTAGTTGTTAATGTTATACCAGAAATATTTTTGTTGTATTCCATACTGCGTAACAACTATTTGATGATTTACAGGCTAAGGTTACTATTAGCACATTACAAAATAATGGAAAAGTGGCTAATAGATTGTGGAGTTACTACTTGGACAAACCATGTCAACATTTCGTATTGGGACCGATACTAGTTAATGCATTCAACTTAGACAAGAGATGTACCATAAACAAAGTAAGAAAAAGAAATACGTATTATTACCATTAAGAAGAAAAAAGCTAAATGTTATATTGCAATTTTGCTTTCCTCATTACAGGGACATTATGAAGTGCATTTAAATATGGTTGAAACGTCGAGAAAATTTCTGGGTTCCAGTTTTTTCTATGGTAACTATTTGTTCAAAATAACAGCATTTAATGACAAGAA
>DWDZ01000144.1:0-10477 GCA_018245715.1 Passova passova rudex
AAAAGTAACTGGTGAAATGTGGGGGTGTATTACACTCCTCTGCCTACCCCTTCGGGGATTACAGGCGTGAAGTTACTTTTTATGTTGTGTTTAAAGAACATTTCCACAATTTTTTATATTTTTACAAATAAATTGGTTTTTGAAAATTAAAACACCCTACGAAACAATAGTGAAGTACTGGTTTTCACCTACGTTATAACTTAGAAACTACTAAGCTTCATTTACACTACTTGTATGAATTATTACCTATTGATAGTGCCTACCTAGAGAAAGAGATGTTATGTACTGTATTATTATGTGATGTGCAATAAATTTTATGTATTATATTGCATTGTCTACTATCAGCCTGGTTATTTATAAAGTAAATTAATGTACATTATAACAAATCATATACTTAAATGTATTAGACACTCGAGAGCGCACGTAGCTACGTTGATAAGTAGTTTACGACAGGAAAATTGTTAATATTTACCTTTGACGAGCAATTCTGCTCTAGACTATCAATATTGCTCGGGGATTCACAGAAACTATACTTACTGGTATTGGTGAATAGTCTATACCAGAGGCTCTCAAACTTTTACGTCTACCCACTTACCGAATTGATAATTTCCTAGTGCCCCTCGAAATTACTTTATTTTTAAATATACCTAGTGTGTAATATACCATAATATGTTCCTCCCTCTTAAAATAACTTCGTCATACCCCAATTCTTTGTAGCTAGAGAAGGGTGCGTTAGCAGCAACTTAGAGAAAAACTGGTCCCCCGATTTGCCCGATATAACTATCGGGCAAATTTTATATAATGTCTCGTTCGCATATTGCCAAACGAAAACTCCTGTGGTCAGTACAGTAGGTATATATCATTAAAAATGTTACTAGTTTATAACTCATCAAATAATCAAAATTATCCCACGTAAATACGTAAGGGCCTTATATATTTAAAATTACGTATATTGTCATACCAAAACAAAGGCAAAATCTTTATCTGGGCACATCTAACCGATTGATTTACCTATAAGCTTGTAGGATATATTCGATAATAACTGTATTCGGTCAGATGGGTTAGACCCACGTGCGCTGGGTCACGATCTCACGAACCGCATGCCATGTTAGTGGGCACGTCGCCGACGGCACCACGCATTGCTTTACGCAACCATTTATAAAAAAAAGCAATGAAACCAGAAAAAACGAGCTCTATTCAATGTAATATAAGCATAGTACATCTTTTTATATAAGTATCGATGAATAAAATAAATCCACTATTTATTGTAGTTCGGTATGTATAAAAAAGGATTTTAAAACAATTGGAGGAACATTTAAATTTAAGAACATATTACCAACGTATGAGACTTAACATAACAGCTCTGTACTGTATCGGGTAATGTTTTATAAATATTATAAGTTTTATTAAATACCTAGAATAATCAATCTACACGCGATGAGTTCATTGACGCACATTTGATAATATTAGTAGGTATCTATATAAGTGTAAAACTAAACATTGTCATACAATGGTAGTCATTTCTTTCCCTAAGTAATTATGTTGTCATCGCTTAAGTTAAATCCTTACTTATGTTATGTTAAATAACTTTTGGTTATAGGTATACAATGTTCGTAATGACTTTAAAACTCTTGCAAATGTCAGTGGCACTATTTAACCTGGCAGTATTTAAATATTAGGGGCGTTTACTTAAACTTATGTATTGGGTTTGGGTCTACGTGTGTCATACTTGTATCGAGATATTTCGCAAGCATTCACAGTTGTTGCGTAGAGCGTTATCCTAGCGCGTCAGTTCGTGAAGGGCATCACGTGAATGGCTGCGGCAGGAGGGGGGCTTGCGGCGTGTCGGGGGCCGGGCGTGACGTGTGCGCGCGGGCGCGGGAGCGGCGAGGCCGAGGGTGTGGTGCACATGCGCCGATTCAAGGTGACCCTCGACTCGTCGAGCAAGTGCCCCGCGCCGCTCGCACCGGTCGGTTCCTTTCACTTCGCCACAATTTTACGGTCCTCTGAATAACCGGTTTTTGTCTGAACGCGGATATATCGCGAGTTTCTTTCCCGGTGGAATTTATGACAGCACCCTGTGGACACCAACGCTTCTCGTTCATCACCTCTTATCTTGGTCTTCGCGACTGACAAGACGAATCGATATGCGTCAAGCGCGAGACATCGTAAGTATCTAATGAAAATATTTGCTAAAAGTCAGAATATTCCGAAGTACACAGTGTTTAGAGCGTGTAGCTAACTGTAGACCTTTTATTTATTATAAAACTAGACTCAGTGGCCGATTTCATGATTGGATTCTATATAACGTGTGTGTTGAGTTTCCCTAGTCCTCTGTTTGTGCGCTATAATAAGTTAAAAAAATATACCTATGAACAATATGACTATATTTTTTGTGGTTAGACAGACGTGACGATGGTGCCTAAACATGCAATTTCAGTAATCTTTAGTTTATAAAATGAGTTATGCTTTTTTATGATAGTATGTATATGACCTTCACTCCAGCGTTATATTACAGCTTCAGCGTTATAAATATTAGGGTACGTATGCCTATTTCGTATTAACCTAATCCGAATTCTTAGGTCACGGCTCAAGGTCATTTGACTCATTTCGATCTTTGGAATCCCCGACGAACAAAATCGTTTATGAAATCATCCTTCAAGCAACCATATAAATTCCTCGTGGGTTAATATAATGTTCTATGTTGTAATGTTAACCAGGTATGGGAACCTACCTAGCATCAATAACTATCTAAATATGTAACATGCGTACCTACAATATATTCGGTACTTATCGTGAGTTTATTGTAGAAATTGACATATTCATGTCAATAGAAGTAATCAGATTTCACCAGTTAAGCTACAAAGACGACTAAGTTAAGTTGTTAGACATGACTTAGTTTACGAAGTACGACATTAACACGAACATTTTTATTTGCGTTTTTACTTTACTCTATAACGATAAAATTTGCGTAGATTACTACGCAAATATTAGATAGTTAGATGATTCTAATTAATAGACAGAGTACATTTTAAACACCATATTAACGATACTATAATTAAAAGTCATTATGGAACTGGATATTTTTCTTTTACAATATCTCCAATGGGTTTCTTTTTCATTTATTTATGTACACACAACCACAATACAGGCTTGATTAAAAACATTATTAATAACGAAACAATCTCCTCACATTTTAGTTTTTATATTATGGAGGCAAAATGGTGTTTGATTTTTATAATGCAAGGCGGAAACTGCCAGACTTTGCACATGAGACTGTTCATAAAATTTTATCTACTAAATACGTGTAACGAACCACTATTCAGATACGAAACTTGTTTTATTTAAATATAAAGTAGGATTTATGTGTTTATTCATCTAAACCTTAATAAGAACATGATTACTATCTGACTGATACTGAGGTTTTATCTCACCACTTGAGTCTGAAGTATACTAACTAGACAAGCAATTATCAGATATCCTACAAAGCGGCAAATTATTAACAAATCTTTCAAATTGTACGGATATGTAAAGTAATAAATTGATATTATTCCCTTAACACTTAAAATGAGACTTTTTGAGTAGGTGCTCGTAAGCTTTTTGGTGTCTACAGATTTTTTATTCGCGTTGTTTTTTTCCTAAACACACCTAGTAAATGTTAATATTAACCTTTTAAAGCATACAAACATAAAAATGCTTACGTAAAACAAGGTTTTTTGTATTTAGCAAAATATTGTGAAAATCTTTCGGGGTAAATTTTACAGACGATAGGTATTTCTAAAGCAGTGTGCACTGGTACTACGAAATTACTAGTGTAAGTGTGAAGTTAATCTGAAATTTGTTAAAATACTTATCTTATCTTTAGCAGAAACGCAACTTTTCAATTACATTATTCCGTTAAGTAGGTTTTAATATGTTTAATGATTTTTTATGTCATCATATAAAGGCGGTTGTTTAAACGCTAAGTAATACTTGGTATAGATGAGGTTATGTGATGCTTACTTTTTGCTGACGTGTGTACTTACATCAAAATTATGTGTATTACGTTACGTCTACTACGTTAAAGACGTCTCTATCATTAGCTATCACGAGACTCTCGGAAATAAACAAGACGCAAGTGTGGCCGCAAACAAAAGGCATTGCCAAAGTGTATTTTAGCACACGCTCGGCTGCCTACACCGCTTCTGGCGTCCACAAATCTCACAAGCCCGCGAAGATATTAGCTAAAATTCATTTACCTATTTTTAAATACATGCTTAAAAATATTCCTCTGTGCTAAAAGTTGATTGTCGTTAGCGATATTTTCCACGAACTTTTTCCAAATTCAAAGTGTTCTTGCGTTGTATTAGTTACACGTTCAAGTGAATTACGGCAAACACAATTACCATATCATGTTATAATAACAGGTATTTCTTCACGTTTCACATTTAAAATTTTATAACGTTTAAAACAGCATAATTTGTTTTTAAAGGTCATCTCAACTTGTTTCGTTTACTAACGGGCAGAATAAAGAAGTGCTAGTTGTCAATGTATATTAATAAAAAATGATTACCTAATTATGGAAAGTTACAAAAATGTTGTTCTATTAGGTAGGTATAGGTATACTTTAAAGCATAGGCTGTCAAACTCATTTTAGCTACTGATAAAATAATGTCACCACAGAAAGTTCCGTCGTTTGCCTTCTCGTAAGATCTTAATAATTTTGATTGATATCGACCTTTTATAGGAAGTTCAATGGTAACTTTTCACTAAGAATAATATGAAATTACGGCAACTTTCGTTATCTATCTATATAAATATAAAACAAGAAGGTGACTGACTGACCCTGAGATCAACGCATAGCTAAAACCGTAGAGCCCAGATCCTGAAATTTCGCAGATAAATTCGATACAACGTACGAGTAAGGGAGGAAGCACTAATTTATTTGTTTTCGGGAAGTCAATTCCAAAGCTGCTGGAAAAAACTATAAACTCTTATAAGTTCAACCAAAGTCAAATAGATCTGGTAAACATTTAGAAATAAATGCAAACAAATAAACTTTCAACTAATGTTGTTAATAATGTGACATAGTCTACATACAGGTAATCTAAAACCTTTTAGACAAAACTATTCTTATATCAATAACACAGTTAATTGACAGCAACTTCAAAAGTTTGATTTGCTAACCTAAAAAAGGCTATATGTAGCTATTTAACATATTCAAAATCCGACAACGCCAGCATAACAGACTATGGTCTTACCCCTTCGCAGTTTTGGGCGACCCCCCGAGTGTAATAGTGGAACTATAAAAAGGTTGATGCATAACGATGTGAATATCGATATATAATTCTACGATTCTACAATTATCATTAAACCTTAAATACTTATAATTACATTTTACATGTTATATGGCTGACGCAGCCGTTTCAAGTTACTAGGTACCTACTATGGTTATTTCGCAACTTGTACTGTATTATAAATCCCTCGTCTGTGTAAAATTCAGTGGTAAGAATTATAATGAAATAAATGTGTATTAGAAGTATTAACCTCGCAATTTTAAAATAACTAGGTTAAAATTTCATATGTAAGTTTCATCGAAATAAATTGGGCCATTATATACACACACGAATAAAATGTTAACTTCATTGGCACTTTGTCTTTGTACTTGCACAAATGTAGTGTGGTGATGGTAAATATAGAAAGACGTCGAGTCAAGGAATTCTTGACGTCACGAGCGAGCCCACGCATCGACCAATCAGATGCATACAACGAGAGGCGCGCCGTAGGAAATGAGATAAACACATCATTTTACGAATAGCAGATACAAGAATCAAAAAACGTTTTTAATAGTACACCCGACGTATTTCAGTTATAAAAGGTTTCAATGAGAAATTACTAAAGAAGTTTTTTATTCTTCCTCTGGTTATTGCGTTGCACCACGTAATCTGTACTATTCTAGCACACATACAGATAGCACTTGAGAGCGAGACAACAATAGCTTATTATCATGAATGAAAAAGAACGCGCCAGTTCATATAAACCAAGCACGATCGCCGGTTGTGCTTGTCGTCATATTTCTCATTTCTTATTTCCTTGTGGATTTGACAAGTCGTGTTGCAAAGTGTACCGCGCGCAGTGTTAAATTGCTTAATAACGTAACTTAAAAATGGGTATGGCAATAAATAATTTACCGCTGGTGAGTAATGCAGTGTTATGAATTTTTTTTAACGTATTTCTTATAGAGTTTAGAGTAGTTAAAATGCAACCATAGGCTACAGTATAGTAGTGTTGTAATGACCGCTTTGACCTTGTGAAACTCGTTCGTGATAAAATGGACGGTTAGCTCGCCCGGCTTGCCGCCACCTAGTCGTATGCAAGGAAATTGCATTTTCATTTTATGTATAGAGTTTAATTTTAAACTTCAAGGTTATTCAATGTCGTAATAATGAGATATTTCGATTTAAAATCTATTTTCATTCACAGTATAATAAATAAGAATACTACCTATATGTTACGTATTGCTGTACTTACCTATGTAAAAATAGGAACCTGTTTACCTTCCGAATTATACTTGATTATCAAATAAAAATGATTCATGTAATATATCGAAATTGAATATGTATTTTTTTTTAACATTATAATGATTTATCAATTTGCTACAACAGCTGGTTGACTGAAAAAAACAACTACGATGAAAAAATCTAAATTGAAAAATGTAATTTGTTCATTTTACTATTGTGCGTGTTTAGTCAATTTTGTGCAATGAATTTTTTTTGACGTAAACACACAATTAGTAGTTATTTCTTAAAAGTCAAAAGTAATAAATTTCGTTTGTTAAATAGATCCGCGAAGAATGCGAGGTTCTTCACCTAACAGACAAGCAGATGAAGGAGATCATGAGCCGACTTCACAATGATCTTCTCAAGGGCCTCGGGAAGGATACTCATGCCAACTCAATTGTGAAGTGTTGGATTACTTACATTCAGGATTTACCTAACGGGAAAGGTAACTGTTGATTATAATTATGATATACCATTATTCAATTATTTTATATTAATAATATTATTACTGTCATGTTTATTAAACGAAATGCAATCGTTAATCTACATAATTCGATTTACAATATGAAACGATATGTATAAAAAAATTGATTAAATTTTACATAATAACAAGTTATTAAATTTCCAATAAAATATTTTTGTACTTAACAATCTCTTTTCAATTAATCTTTAACGAAAAGGATTAAATAATATTTTCGTACTGTATCATTTAATACTATATTTCTTTATTACAGAACGCGGTAAATTCTTGGCACTAGATTTAGGGGGTACAAACTTTAGAGTGTTAATAATAAATCTTGGAGAAAACCACTTCGACATGCAGTCTAAAATTTACGCCATACCGAACCATATAATGACAGGGACTGGTATAGCTCTTTTTGACCATATAGCTGAATGTTTAGCGAATTTTATGAAGGTGAGAATATAAAAAATATATACATTAAAATTACGTCTAAAATAAAATTATTGAAATCACGGTCATACCTATGTAACTCATAATATCCATATGTACTGCTCATTATTTTTCCCGTGTAATTTTACATCTTGAAGTGAATGACAAGTTGTTTTTGGTTTTCTAGGAACATGACGTGTATGAAGAGCGCTTGGCTCTCGGCTTCACGTTTAGTTTCCCATTAAAACAATTGGGTCTCACGAAGGGGATCTTGCAACGTTGGACGAAGGGTTTCTCTTGCAGCGGGGTGGTAGGCGAGGATGTAGTGCAAGGGCTGAAAGACGCTATCGCGAGACGAGGGGTGAGTGTCCATTTATTAAATCTCAATGTCATATTGAATATAGAAATATATTTTTGTTCAATATCAGATATAAACCGTTTTATTGATATTAGTGGTTTTGTACAATGTAAGATCAACGACAACAATGTCAATATATTGTATAACATTGTAAAGAAAAAAGGAATTAACTAAATACCACTTAAATTACTAAGAAACTGCATAAAACAATCGAAAGGATGGCTAATTTATTATATTTGCACAAGATTAATTGATTTCAGAAATGTCATTGGTACAGTCTAATAACAAGACGTACAATTCTGTAAAATCTATGTCTTACCTAATGCTTTCTCTATTTATATAACAAAATCTTCACTACATTGTACTTTCGATTTTTCTTTTGACAACATATAAAAACTTGAAATTGATTTGGTAACAATTTTAGTACAAAATTTAGAGAAAAAAATGGACGACTTTTCAGGACCTTGCATTATCCGTAATGGGAATTCTCAATGACGCAACTGGGACCCTTATGTCGTGTGCGCATAAGAACCCCCGTTGCCGAATTGGCATTATTATCGGTGAGTTGACGATGATACCAGCTCTCTACTAGATCTTAAGGCATGTTCGGAGCCGAATTGAGAGCAAATAGAGATTTTCATGCTTTCCAATTGATTATAAAAACTCAGTACTCCAACAATGTAGAGCCTTTTTCTACAGTACACAGATAATAAATTGTAAAAAGACCGTGAAAACAATGAATTTCCGAACGGCTCTTATTATTTTAATACCGCTAATGCAACCTAGTAACCAAGAACAATGTTGCCAGGATTAAGCACAATTTTGATACGTACTTTATTTCGTGACTAGTTAAAAACAGTTCAACGGTCAATTTGGAATAGTGGGTTGAGCAAGTAGTGGCAATGGACGAAGTTTCATCAGATAAGTGATGTAACTCGTGTACAGCAAATGGTACACTCATACGTAAACGTCGAAATTTAACAGAATTTTGTATGCAATATGAAAATTCGTTTCGATTTCTATAATTCATCGATTTCTCAATAAAGACCGAATAATTTTAATTAAGCGATTCGTTTTAATCACGAAGTCTCTAATGTGTCATAATTATTTAGATAATAACATATATTATTCAAGTCTTAAAAGGTTTCTTAATACAGATTGTTTATAGTTACCTCAAATCTGAGGTCTAATGTGCGTCCTGATTATGAATTTCATTTATGTATAGCTGATATATGTTTATAGAATACAAAATATTTATACTACTGAGTTTTTATAACTGAATATCTCTATTATATCATCATCAACATTTGAACGGGACTCCCGGGACCTCACCTAGAGAACGATGACGACTCTTTTCTTCTCTACTTAAACCGCATGTTTTCACTCTTGTAGGACGTACAGATTGATATTTGCGCAATTCTGAACGACACCACGGGCACTCTGATGTCCTGCGCGTGGAAAAACCACAACTGCAAAATAGGACTCATCGTCGGTAGGTTTACCTTGTTTACGGAGACGGGTGTGTCGCTTGTTATTCGTTGTGCCGTCACCCGCTATCGTGCATCATAAACGGTGCCGGAGCTGTCATTATTTTTAATATTCGACTCAATACGCTGATTAGATATCGCGGTGATTATTTACTTAAAATAGCCCGTTCATTTTATTTAACTACATGATACCGATGACGTCAAATCAGCGTGTTCAGCTCACGAACATTCAAAAGCTTTTGCAGCATGACTCGCTAGAACGAACGCTTGATTTGTAGAGGTTTTCATTTTTAACACTGCACACGGGCCACGTTCTTACGTTATATCGGACAGAGTTTAATATTGCCAATTTCAGTTGTTAATTGGGATATTTTAGTAAATGTTGTTTTTGGTTTCTTTTTTTGTAATACTAGCTTATTTTCCTGTGATATAATTGTGTCTTATGTAAACGAGTATGTAATCAAACCCAGGTACCGGAAGTAATGCATGTTACGTCGAGAAGACTGAGAACTGCGAGCTGTTCGACGGGGAGCCCGGGAAGCCCGAGCTTCTCATCAACACAGAATGGGGAGCGTTCGGCGATGATGGCGCCTTAGACTTCGTTCGGACTGAGTTCGATCGCGAAGTCGACTCAAACTCGATCAACCCAGGCAAACAAATGTATGCTCTATTCCCAAACTCTTATGACATATAAATGCAGTTCCTGTTAGTATCATGACTCATTAAGACAGAAACAACCGGACATTTAAATAGGTTGTGCAGTCAGCTAATTACAGATTCTGAATAAACAGCTCATGCTAGTAACACAAACTTTTTTATACTTAGATAAATAGTCCTATTTAACGTGTCCACGTTATTTCTAACTTAGTCAACAGGTTATTTGTTTATTAGACAATATTGCTTGCGTTAGTACTTAACGGTACATTAGAGTTCGAAAACCGTTAGTGTTTCATAATGCAATTTATGGGATTTAAAATATATTGTAAAAGCATACTGTAATGTCGCATCATCCACTGGGTTTTTATCGCAAACAGTATACGTTTAATCTTAAGCTAATATATTAGTTAGCGTTAGGGTTTGACTATTAACCTTTTGTAAATAGAAATATTCTTCGATGACTTCGAGACTGGCCTCGTGGTCGAGTGGTTAGACACCCTGACTGCAAAACCGGAGGTCGTGGCTTCGATTCCCACCCAGAACT
>DWDZ01000145.1:0-10476 GCA_018245715.1 Passova passova rudex
ATCGGACCAATATTTCCTGAGATTAGCGCGTTCAAACAATCAAACAAACTCTTCAGCTTTATATTATTAGTATAGATTTGGGTAACAGGTTCAATAGAAATATGCATAGATAGCCACTCGCAATATAAGTATATAACAAATCGATGAATTAATAAAAATAAATCGCCTAACGAATATTATCTATTTATTCATACGTACCAGGTGTACCTACTTTATTAAATTGTCTAGAGTCCCAGATATATAAGCAATTTGTTTTTCCTGTTTATTATTTATTGCTTACACATAACCATATTATTGTAAGTTTTCGTTAAAACATTCGAATTTTAGCGGTAGCATGTTTAAATAAAAACCGGCCAAGTGCGAGTCGAACTCATGCACCGAGGGTTCCGTACAAACGTGTAGATATATATTCGTAAAGGATAATTCCCTTGTATTTGTAAACTTGAGTATTTGATATAAATTTCAGCTTACTACCTCCACGCGTTCCGGAGAAAAAGGGTCTTGACAGACGGACGGACGGACGGACAACAAAGTGATCCTATAAGGATTCCGTTTTTTCCTTTCAAGGTACGGAACCCTAGAAAAAAGATACTAAAAAAAGATACTAAGCTGCAAATTACTTTCAATTTATAAAATAATACCCACTTGACAATTTGTTTCTTACGAGTCTCCTCCTCTGATCATTTATTAAATGCTACGTAAATACTATTCAATAGAAGGCAAGTATATAAACCAGTACTTTTATTAAATAAAAGCTATAACTTAAATACGCCTGCGCTCAAATTTCAATGAACATGAATTGAAAATTACATACACCAAAATAAATAAAAACCTAGTTATCACAAAAAACAATAATTTTATTTATAATCTTAGCCAGTACATGCCCGCTCTAGTCCTTGTGTAGTCTGGAAGAGTTTCCGTTGGTCCCACGGCCGCAACTGCCGGACATTTGTCATACAAGTACTGGTCTGCAACTTGCCTTATCGTTTTCTCATTAGCTCTTGATAACGCGTCATATATATCTGGCAGACTTGTTCTTTTGCAATTGTAAATAATCTGAGTCCCTATATCGTAACAGGACTTTACAGAACCTTCAATTCTTTTTGCAACTTCCAACTTTGTGGTATTTAAAGCTCGTTCTACATCATTAGCTAAAGTTGTTGAACAGAGATGCATCCACCGATCTTGCACATTTGCTATCATATCTTCTACTGTCATTAATTCAGTCACCATATATATACCCCATAGTCCGACATCCCTGTATGGAATGTAGAACGATTCAAAACTGTCACATAGGCTAGATACAGCTGCAGCTCGAGCTAATGGAAATGCATGCCTGTCAGTTCCGCCTTGGCTTTTATTCCAAGAACCAATAATATTGGAAGCTATTAACATCATTAAAAAATCAGAACCTCTAAATCCAGGTGCTTCGACTGCGATGGCTACGTGTACAAATGGCATTGAATCGTCTCGATATGCTATTTGAGATCCGGTGAAACGTTGCACCGGCAAATAATCCCCCCGACAAGGCGGATTCATTTTACCAAAATATAACTCCGCACAACTTACTATACAGTCGTGGTCGACTGCTCCTGATATTGCCAAAACTAACCTGTTAGGAGAATAAAATTCATTCATGTAGCATTCTATGATGTGTTTTTTAAATGTTTTTATATTTTTTGTGGGTCCTATCACGCGTTGACCCAATGGTGTACACTGAAAGGCAGTTTCATGCAAAAAATCGGAGACTACTAGTTTGGGATTACTGTCGGCATCAAAGGATTCTGCCTCGAGCGACACTTTTGCTTGTTCTATTGCATTTCTTGTCAAATCAAGTTCCGTGACAATTTTTGATAGTATATTAATAATATCGGGCACAGATGATGTTAGACATTTAGCAGAAAATACTTGGTATTCTCTGGTAGTTAAAACTGTCATTTCAGCTCCAATACTCGCGAGACATTCTTCCAGCTGTTGTTTGTTCATAGACTTAAACCCTCCGCACGCCAAATGTTCAATAAAATGTGTAATCCCATTGTTTGTATGATTCTCATAAACAGGTCCAGCTTCCACAAATAGGGCGACACATGCCACTAAAGAGTTAGATTCTTCAGTAGCCACTCTCACTCCATTTGACAAAACAGCAGTTTTAGTGCACGGAACAACAGGCGTGCCACAGTCAGAACCAAATAAAGAATAAGAACGTTTGCACACGTTTAGCGTCGTCAATACGAACTTATTAAATGTGCATCTAAGCATTGTTATCAAACAGTAAATAATAATCTATCTGTAATCAAAATTTTCAGAATCTAGTTGTCAATAAATAAAGACAAAAATTCTTTCAGCACATAGTCTCTGAAGTCTCTTAAATATTTGACACATTATTTATGGTTGCTGTTAGTCAATCATAATTAAAATTAATGACAACCAACTAATAAGCCTTACTCGTGTTTATTTTTGTAAATAAACATTTAATTTCTTATTATTATTTGCATCTAAATACCAAAAGGTTGCTAACAATCACATTTTGATTTCATTTTCCCGAGAGATGTCATTTGACCTATCGCTTTACCTCAAAAAATAAAATAAAATCGTGGTCGAGTGGTTAGAGACCCTGACAGCAAAACCGGAGGGCGTGGGTTCGATTCCTACCTAGGACAAACATTTGTGTGATGAACACTTTTGTCTGTTCTCTGTCAGGGAGTTATAAAAAATATGTATATAAGTATTATATCATATGTATTGTATGTACCTATATCGCTTTCCGGTTCCTACAACTAGGGCATTAAATTGCCTGATTTGGAATCAGACAGCCGTGTGTGGAATTGTCCCAGTTACTATTACTATTAATGAGATAGTTTTATCTAGATAATTTACACACCCGTACATTTCGTTATTTACGAATAAAACTTCAGCAAATGACACTTGACGTTTGATTTTGTTCCAAGCATGTTAAAAAGTTGTATATCAATTTAAATATAATTACTACTTATTTTAAAAGGGTGGACTAAAACGCTGTTTTTTGTAATTATGATCCGCCGTCTCACAGTGTTGACTTCGTCATACAATCCTGTAAAGACATTAGTACGATATAAATGCTTTCCGGTGAATTTCACAAATTACCTCAAAAATCTGCCCACAATGCAGTATTGCAAGCTATCGAATGGCCTTAACATAGCAACAGAAGAAAGAGAGTGTTACAATGCCTGCATTGGCTTTTTTTTCGATTCTGGGTCCAGATATGAAAATCCAGACGAAAATGGGATATCACATTTCTTTGAACATATCGCATTTAAAGGTACTAGGTCAAGACCAAAAACTATTATTGAAGATCTAATATCGTGCACTGGAGCTAGGTTCAAATGCTACACAACTCGAGAAATGGTAGGATATTACGTGGAATGTTTATGTGATGACGTTTCATGCGTTTTCGATATATTAACCGACAGCTTATTTAATAACGCTTTCTCACGGGACGAAATTGAGTTACAAAAAAATACAGTATATCTAGAAATGCTTCAACACGACACTTGTACGAAAGATCTCATAGATGATTACTTGCATGCGGCGGCCTTCCAAGGTACTCCGTTAGCTCAATCTGTTATGGGACCGTCATGCAATCTATACAAATTTAACCAACAATCAATATTTTCGTATCGTGCAAAGACTTTAGATCCAAGTAGAATTGTAATAGTGGGTGTTGGTGGCATAAAACATGAACAAATTGTTCAATTAGCTAACGTCAGTTTAGCTAAATTGCCAGGTGGAAATTTTTGTGGACCGTACCCATGTCGATACACAGGGTCAAATATTCAATATAGAGATGATTCGATTCCAGTAGCACATTTAGCCGTAGCCGTCGAAGGGCCTCCCGTTAGTAGCGCAGACAATATTATAATGAGCTTGGCAGCCACAATCATTGGAGGATGGGATAAATCTCAACCTACCGGATTGGACCTTAGCTCTCGAATTGCCCGTAGCGCTTCTACTTCAAATTTGTGCGAATCATACAAAGCCTTTAACTTAGCCTACAAGGACACTGGTCTTTGGGGAATACAATTTATATCCCCAATGATGGTAGTAGATGACATGATTGGAGTAGTACAGGATGAGTGGATGAGGCTATGTACCATTATTACACACGGAGAAGTAGAGAGAGCAAAACATGAGCTACGAACTAAAATTCTCACGAATAATGAAAGCGCTGTTAAATCATGTTTGGCTATTGGGCGGTGGATACTATATAATAAATGCAAAACTTCACTTTATGAAAGATTATGTTTAGTAGATGAAATAAAAGTGAAAGATGTAAAGGAAACCTGCTATAAATACCTTTACGACAAATGTCCAGTAATCGCTGCTGTTGGAGCTACTGAATGTGTGCCTGACTACACAAGATTAAGGGCAGGCATGTATTGGTTGAGATTTTAAGATAGTTTCGCAACTGGTTTTTATAGTACAACTTTAAACTATGTTATTAACCACATTGTAATAAAAAAATAAGTACTTGACGAAATTGTACTTGTTCATACCGTGAATAAAATATGTTTAAATAATATTACGCTGTAAAGAGTTAAATACTTTTTATATATTAGAGCAAATCCTTTTTAAGTAATTACGACCCAAAATTAGAAAAGTAGCTCAAAGAGCCCACGACTTCAGAATATTATTAAATACGCCATCTATTGATTATTTTTTAGTCCTAATTAATGGTGGAGGCGGGCTGCCGTTGGTACAAATGCTAATCTCTAGATTATTGGCCAATAGATGGCGTTAATAATAATATTCCGAAAAACATAAGAAGTTGAGCTTCATATGGCAACCTAATTGGGTCCTATTTTATACACTTTCACTACCTGTTACCTACCTGCCATTATTCAAACTCTGATCATACTTACCTGTGTTGGGCAATTGCAGAGATAAACTTTCAGCTTTTATAAAATAACGCAAGTCTGACATTCGCGAGTTCTTGCTTTAAAAGAACTTATAAGTAGGTATTTATAAGTATCTATATAGCCTCCTTGTAGCAATAGTTTTAGATTCAGAATACAGATGATGCTTCAAATCGATGTGCATAAATTATTATACACAAGTGGGCTCCCTTTCTAGTGTATTACTTTACTCTTTGGGCCTTTCCAAAAGCGAGCCCTTGACCGGTTACCCTACTCGCCACCCCCTAAAGCTGCCTCTCCTTGATCTTCGATATTAACTAATCAACGAAATATTTTAAGACTTGCTTGTTATTTCTATAAAATGTACGTTCTGCATAAATTTATAAAATGTACTGTGCAATAAAAACACACTAATGTCAATCGCTCATTATCATTATTGTTCTTTAGTGACAATTGAACCCTAACCTAGTCAAGTAGAATTTTTTTTAGAAGAACGAACTTAATTGAAAGATCAAATTAGATTCCGATCAGAAATAAACTACACACTGACTATTAAGAGTTCAACACACAAATGTATCCACAATAATGAAATTTGAAAGGATTCAGAAATAAAAAAAAAACAACACATATATTTATAATTTATTACTTGATATAGACCTAATACAAAAATATAAAAAGATTTGAGTATAAAGGGGGGAATACCGAGAATATAATAAAAAATTTGTAAAGCGTAATCGATAAATCAACATATACAAAAAGGTCGAGAACGCTGGAATGTTTACCTCGTTGCAATGCCGGGTATATATAAAAACTTACGCAATTTATGTCGTTTTCTTTTTAAATTACAATACTATTGATGTTAGATTTTTAAATAAGAAGGAATTTGTACAACGAATACTGCGAATACATCGTTTGCCAAAACAGTACGTTATTCCTGATAGAAAAAAAAACTTAAATCCAGTGAAAGCTATTATAGTTCACCTGTGAAATTGAATTGTCATTTTCAAGTATTAAAAAGTGGGTCTTGGACTAAGTTTAAATATAAACACAGTTTTACATATTTTTAAATACCCGGCTGATGCCACAAAAATATGCTTTTTTTATAATACAAAAATAATGTATACATGTATAAACTTATGGGAATAAGTAATTTAATAAAGGGCTATAAACGTGCACTGGTATTTAATTAATTTAACTGATTATTTTAAAAATATCGTTTAGACAGATTTATTTATTATTGTTGTCTTAATTTGAATTCTTTCAAATGTGCACTGATATTGACATTTTATTACGTACTTACTTATTCCCATTATCCTATGTAAAAAAAATAGAGAGCATTTAAAATAGAGATTTGTAAAATAAAAATATTAAATTTTAAAGTCATTATCCAACAAAACATTCGTTGTAAGGTCAGATTACGCCGTGGGAGTTTCAACATAATTAAGAGTTACTTTAAATTACTTAAGACACAAATCATAAGAGCACACCTAATGATTACGTTTATTTAAAAAATAAAGACCCCAAACTCGGCAAACGGCAGTGACATTTCAAATTACATTACCCGCATTTCGTCTTTTAATCAAACCAAAAACAATCTTAACAAACATCTTTACAATCCCTTGAGCGCTTTCAGAGAAGCTAAATTTAGCTCGCCCGTGCAATATTGTTGCCAATGTTACAACTACCAGTCCACGTGGAATATCAACATCACAATAAACAAACTTTCAGTTCTTAACCATTTATCGTGATACAATCACAATTTGTCGTCTACAATAGACACCGAAACAATTATCCTACGTTCATTTGTAGGGGCATTAGTATAATAACGCGTTGTCATGAAAATTTTATGTAACGTATCGGTCTTGTTTCGATTTTATCTAAAATACCGCCTAATGTAACTAAGTCACTGAAAACATAATCACATCGAGTGTGGAGAACGAGTCATTTAACGCGTTACTTTAACACAGGTCCCTTTCCCTACACATTTTGTTTGACATACAATCGACATCACGAATTCCTCTACTGGCAGTATATTATTAGCTACACCTTTACATTTTTATCACATTCGTTACACTTAGCAAGCAGCCCTACATTAACATTAATCACTCTCCCTTGGGACGAACCATATATCACTGCACATAAACCTTGTTTTAAGCCCTACCTTTGAAGAATACTGGCCAATTAAAAGACGACTTTCATTAATATCTCTACTTACTATATCTAAATAATAAACACCGATGTAACCTTTACAGAATATTTGAATAGGTTTATCTTCACGCGAATTTTGTGTGTGGTCGGTATGTACGTATAGAAATTGTCAGTTGGGTTCATTTTCCAACTTTCATCTTAATATTTGCAGGCAAAGGATACGATGGTGCAGTCATAAAAAACAAAATGAAATTCCGTCACCAAAAACAAATTAAAATGGAGTGTTCCGTTGGCGTGAATCTCATGTATACCTCCATTTCTAACTTCATCTTTGTTCACGGTTATTGTGATAATTTGTAATGAAAATGAAAAATAATGCCACAATCCTTCAGCATATTTTCAAATCTAATCATCGTCGGTAGCCTGCACGCTCATAGCTCCCCTGGCACTCGCTTTTATTTGTAAATTTACCTGAACTTTACAATAACTATTTTAAACATTCAAATTAGCATTTAATAGTAGGCGCTATTGTATGACCTATTTTATGGATATCGATAATAATTTCATGTTCAAATATAAATAAAAGTCACATCGCTTAAAGAACTTGAATGTCTTTCGAAACGTACGTAGATGCTCCAAATTTGTGTTTATTATCTAGGTTACAAATAGTCGATCGAATAATCGTTTTGAGAACTATACATATTACATAGATGATTCTTAAATGATAATGAACTGTTAAAAAATTAAATTTCACAACAGCCAAACAAGAGGTCTATACTTAGATCGAGAAGTTGCAATCAGAGCTTTGACACTTACTATACCCTGACACATAAACATTAATATTATAACGTACTACTGAATTGTTATTTGTTTAGTGCCATTATATTTAATTTAAACGGACACCCAAGGACAAATCTGTCCACTACGAAAACTATATAATCGTATACACACATTAATTTAACAATGAGACATGTTATTTTGGCGAAGAATTGTCTGTGTGTCATCGTAATGGGTTTTCATCGGAAAAGTGCGCCAATAGTAGTCAGTATTTAGAGGCCGTACATTGCGGGAAGATTACGATCATTACAAATATTGATTACAAGAAGTATATGCAGTATACATAACACCAATTGAATAATTATATTTCTTATTCTACTCAATACTTATATACTACGACACTTAAGCTACGTATATGTCATGGAAATAGACCAGTAAATAAATATAGATATTTGAGCACGAAGTTAATTTTCATCCTTTATAATATAAGTTAATATATCGACAAAAATATGGAATGTAAAAACAAAGAAACATAAAAATATTGTGTACACGCCATGTTAACCAAATCGATTGTGTCATGTCATAAATAAACATTAGCTTTTTATCTTTTCTTTGTTTTTATTTTCTGTTTATAATTAAATATTAGTTGTTAAAAACACCTTTGGGTATGTATGCTCATTATTACGACGTTACAATTTTGGGGCATTATTCCAAAAAGATTAGTGAACGAGTGGTTCCAAATTGATAAATTTGGTTTTATTATAAACAGCGTAAAGGATATTTAAACATAGACATTTAGTGAAACACACGCTCTATTTTACCTTTATCTATCTAACTTCTCATTTAAATAACAAAGGACAACTAATACCAAGCAGTGTTTTCAACAGAAGACAGATGCATTTTATCAGTATTGTTAAATAACGAACATAGTTATTCAGCAACACACAGATTTTAGAATCCATCCCAATACTGAGCACACACAACTGACTTTTTTGGAATGTTTACAGTTACATGAGTAAATATATTAACGCCACGAAACGATATTTGGCGACACACATAATGAGTATTAACAAATTAGACCGAGAACTTACATAAACTAAACGGCCTGAGGACACGCAGTCCTCGTCTCGAAACCAAGCGTCGGGGGTTCAATATATGCACCCTTGTTTCCGACACGTACTATAAAGTAAGAGCATTGGTATAAAAAAAATTTGGTAAAAAAAACATAAATGCTATAACTATAATACACCAAATCATGGAATGTACTTTTCGTAAACATAATAATAATCTCCTTGAAATCTAAGTTATAAAAAAATACAAAGTGTTAACTAACTCTAAGAGCACTTATATAAATATCATTCAATAAAGTAATGTTAAAGTGACGTAATCGTGGTTGATTATGAATACTTATGTCTAGTGGAATGTAAAGTCGATAAAATTCTTAGCATGACAAGAGAAATATGTTAGTTATAATCCCTTAAATATAATGGTTAAAAATACCCAAACCTTAGTAAAATACATCAAATAATAGAATTGGACGTATTAAAAAAATCTCAGTTTTATTAATATTTACACATAATCATGAAACAACTATGATGTACAACCGAAAGAAAACGAAATGTGGTAAGTCTAAGAACACAAATCAGTCCTGAACTATACTGCTTGAATTAATTACTTTGGAAAATTAAATATGATTTGTAAGTTTGTATGGCAGACAAAATCATTTGTTCTAAATAGAGGCGGAACTTTTATCTGTTTTATATTAGATCAAAACCTAAAAATATGATATTTGCATAATAAAAAAAAGCTTCAAAAAATAAAAACACGATACCGCTCCATGAGCCCGGACCTAACATGAGACACCCTACTGCTGTGTCCAGTATCCACCTTTTCACTTCGACTTTCGAAGAGAGCTAATGACTATTACACCTTCCGTATCCGACTTCAAAACGATGGGACAAGTCTTTCTTAAATTAAAGCTTCAAAACGCTGGTAAAGCAAAACCAGAACAATCAGACCTATGACGTCAACGACTTGATGACTTTCCTAGCAAAATTCGTCAATTAAAATAATCGGCTTTTACCTAAAACTTTAAACTAAGCCAATAGGACTTATTATTTTTGTGAGATGCCCGAAACATTTACTCGATAGGCTTTGCCACAATAAAACTATGGTGAACAAAAAAAAATGACAATATCTTACTAAAACAGTCGTTTCAAATTGAGGTACGAAATTTTCTTAAGATACCTAACAACCCTTGTATTAAACATAATTATAAAAAAAAGAATACATTATTACTGGACTAAATTATACGTATAAAAATTGTTCTGCTCTACTCAAAACGTTACTTAAATGTGATCTTAACAATAGAAACTTAAAAAACTAAGTAAAGCATTATGTTTATAGATGAATATCATACACCAGGGGTTCCCAAATATTCACTCAATTCGCGGCGCACTAGCAGATGTTTTGTCTCAGCCCTAGCTACTCGAAATAAGGTATACTTTATTATACTAGCTTGATAGGCACACAAATTAATATGAAATATTCACAAAATGACGCCGAGTTTTTATACGTTGACACACAAGAATACTTTGGTTGGGTATTTAAGAAAAATAAGAATTAAAATACAATGGCTTCTTAATCACTGTTTAGTTTC
>DWDZ01000146.1:0-10465 GCA_018245715.1 Passova passova rudex
CCAGACAACAGACACACAGACAAAAATTTTGAAATAATTTTTTTTTGGCTTGTGTCACTTGTATGAAGACCCTTAGGGGTATTTTTTTGTTTTTAATCAATGTGCAAAATTGAACTCTTCTACACTTTTTTTATATGTAAAGATTTCGTACGTATTTCGATAAAATGTAACACTGGACATTACGTTCAAATGAAAACACAAATTCCAGCTTGATATATTTCATGGTTATATTATTTTTCTAGGTGACGTGAATCAAGCAATTAATTTAGTATTCAGTGGTGTCATCGGAGGAGATTAAAATGAGTTTTGCGACCTAACATCTGTTAGGATTATGAAATCTTCCAATAAAGGTCTTTGTAATGTTTTTGTTTAAAACCAAATGTGCATGTAACGATAAAATAAATTATTCAAGCGATATACTTGTTTTAATTATTAAGGTCTTTCATGATTATTAATTAAAGTGTTTTGAAACATTAATCATGGGAGAAATAAGTGTCCACCAATTGTCTTTTTTCTTATCAGTGTTACAGCACAATTTGGGCATTGTAGTTTACAAATAAAACGCGAGTGTATAATAATAACTTACAGAGAATTTTAATCATTAATACTACAATATCACTGGATAATATTTAAGCGAGAAAAGTGTCAAAGCATATAATAAAAAATTTGCAAAAAGTTTCATACTAGTTTACAAATTGACAAGAGATTTATAATTATAATTCATAATACAAGTGCATTTTTTTCAAAATTATGCATTTGTGAATAATGAGTACAGTTAAATACAAGCTATGTGTACAAATGTTGTTCAGTTCCAAGTGCATCAATACACAAGTTAGTAAGCTAAAAATACAGGCTTAGTCAATTGAACATAACATTACGTAAATGTTATCTGTTACGGTTTACAATGCAAGGCAATGTAATAAAAACTGCGAAGAGTACAATTAAATCTTCTAGAACTACATTCCTATACTACACACAATCGCTATGATTTGGTTAAATTGGTAAAATAAACATGGATAAGTTATACGCCTACCTAATTGGTGGCTGTAACAATACTATTCAAAATTAAAAATAATAACATCAATAATTAAGAGTTAAAATGTAATATGCCTATTACAAAAATTAAAAGCAAAACAAAATATACTGAATGTACAAGCTAAATATAGTAGAAAATAACAAAACAGTGTGTATAAATAGCGCCAGCTTATATAAATTTAAAATACTATTACATAAAGTCATATTCCTAGGAGATCTCTAAAACAGCTATCATGTCGAATCTACAAAGTAATTTTAAATGTACTTCCTATTACTATTATAATGTTACATTCTTTGAATGTTATACTTGAATAGTCCCAAGAAATGAATTATTTATTTAAAGAAAATGTTGCTTCATTTCGTGATTTTTTTTCTTTATGAATCTTTCTAAATGTGGTTTTGTCCCTCTTGGCGCGACACTGCTCCCGTTTCCGCATTCGACGGAAATACCAACTTGAATTATTGGGGCTGCTATTTCGAAATTGCTCATTATACCTCTTTCTAGCCTCTGTGCGAAATGCCGATCTCTTTTCGAACCAATTTCCATCTTGTGCTGTATTATCACTGTCCATATCAAATACATCCCCTTTATTCTGTAATTTACCAAGCTTATCTTTATTGTTTGCAAAGGGTCTATCAGCGCCGGCAAAGTCAGAAGATACAGAATCTGAATTTAAGTTTTTATGTGGATAGTTCAAAGCGTAATCTTTAGGAATTACAATCGGTTCAAATTTGTCACCAAATTCGCCTTTCAGGTCCCATTTCTCGAACTTGTTTTTTCTTTTCTGCTTTTTATTTGTATGGATATTTTCATTTTTCGTATTTTCTTGCTTGAGTTTGTTAATGACATACCTGTTGTTTACTATGAAATCCTCGTCACCTACCCCAAATTCTAATATTCTATGTCCATTACTAGCATTTTTCTTTGATTCTGAACGTTGTTTACTTGCATTTTTTATACTATCATGTTTTTCCCTTTTTCGCATATTTTTGGGTTCTTGTGCGTTTTTCAGCCAACTATCTTCAATGGGATTATTTGTGTTTTCTTTGTTTCGATCACTATCATAGGTTAGCTGTTCTTTGTAATTTTTAAAATCGTTTTGTTTTGGCTTTAAAAAGGAATTATCATATTCATTTTCATAATGCTCTTCCTTGTGACGATATTCGGGATTATTTTCCATCCAATCATTGTCATACATAAGTTGTTCCTCAAGGTTATCATTAATATGGTGATTCTGCACTGATTTTTGTAGGAAATTATTAGTTACACCGAGACCTTCATTAATCACAGAATTAGTGTTCTTCCCTGATGTAAATTGATCATTGTTTGTAGAGTGTATCTTTATGTCTTTATCAAATGAATCTAAATTCTCCTTAGATTTTAACCAATTATTCTCTTCAATAGTTTCGTATCTTTCTTCATTACGCCTAAATCTAGGCTTTTGTTCACTTTTTAAAAAATCTGTAGAATCCATATCTGTCACTTTGGTTTCAACAAAATTATCAGAGAGCAAGTGTTCTTCGCCCACAAACTTTTCTAACGTCTTTTCTTTATGTAGCTTAGTATCGGAAAACCCCAGCGCTTCCCCATGTTTTTCATCAATGTCCTTTTTTAGTCCTTTTGCAGAATTTACTTCATCATTGTATTTTTTTAGTAACTCTTCTTCAATTTTCATCCTTCGTGATATCTCACCATCCAACCAACTTTTATTTTGGAGATAAACAGTTTTAAGTTTGTCTATGTCAGCAATAAATTCTTTTTCTACTCTGGGTTTTCCAGTGTGTTCTATTAGATTATTAGCATTATCGTAATTCTCATCAACACATTTAATACTCTTTTTTGGTACATTATTGTTTAAAGCTTCTTCAAAAACTTTCTTACACTTATGTTTTGATGGAATTTTTTGTTGATGCATTTGGTTATTATTAATAAAGGCTAACTCCTTTAGTTTGCTCCGCAAATATGCATTCTCTTCTTGTAGCTTATATAAATTAGATAATATCTTGTTAACAGATGATGTTGTCTGCATTGTACAGTCATACCTAGCTCCCCACATATGGCCAATCGCTACACCTGCTGCTGTTATGATACTGCCAAGTACAATAATATTGAGGACAGTGCTTAGTCTTTTGTTCCTCCTGTGAACATAAGTCTTATGTTTTGTTTCATTGTATCTCCGTAGATCTTCACCTGTTGGTGTTTCATGATCCTCAGATTTACAATTAGATAGCTGTGGATCTACAGAAACATATTCAGAAATTTCTTTATCTGTAAGATTGTTATCTTGCACACAATATTTTTCAAATACAGTTTCATTCAGGGATGTTAGTGGTTCATGGTCGCTGTCGCTGATGATAGATATTCCATCTGTATCGTCATCTTTTTCATGATGTTGGGATTCTTGCCTGTAAAAAAAAATTTAGGTTTCTTTAAAAAATAACCTTATAAATAATATCAATAATAGAACTTTACAAAACACTATTTCACAAGGGGCTCTTATAATAACAGTGTACATGTGCTAAATAAATTGCTATATAAAATTAAATACTTCCAAGATTTTGTTTTATTAAAAAGAAAATGTTGAATTATTACGCACATACTCGTATGAGAGGCTCAACATGTCAAAATGAAATGGTCACTATTTTAAGACCGTATAACTTACATAAGTGGAAAACAACACCTAGTTAATATTTCAATTTAATGGTATCTAGTAGACAATAAATATTTTGTGATTTAAATTATTATAATAGTTTTTATTATCGTATTTAGTTGGGATTCTTTCAGAGCTATCATTTTACCTAAGAGTACAAATATACATGTTGATTTGCCACAAAAACTGGCATATGTATTTATGAAGACTTATATAAAAGATAACTAACATAGTATATAAATACAGCAGTAAGAAGAAATTAATGGTTATATTATCAAAGAACACATTAAAAAGTATTCAATGCTATCTCCAATGTTTAACAACGTTAATGAAAAGTACCTAACATGTGATAACAAAACCAGTTGAAATCAATCATTTTCACTAGTTCAGTTACCAGTTCTTAGATAAAATACTTGTGACAAAAATAATTGAGTTTTGGTGGTGCTATTGTAGGATAATATTTTTATGTTCTTTCCTAAGCAGCTCTAATCATTTGATTCACAAAGTACCTACTATGCTATGGAAAATATCTCATTACAAGCATGGCAATAAAATGTGTGACCTGAATGGAGAATATATTAGTTCTTTCTGTTGCTGGATCCTACATTAGGCAACATAGTGATGTCCAGTGTTCAGCTCAAAAATGAGATGAAACACTTTTCGCAAATTCAAATAAAATAGTATAATTTTAGTTGATTAAGATTACCAACATGAACCAACCGATTATATATTGCAAGTAAAAACCCTCTATATATTGAAATTGTATATCAATTTGTATAGATATAAAAAAATATCACGCAAACTAAACGCTATATGAATTATAGATATATACGTATTGAATCAATAAGTGTTATTTTGGAAAGTTATGAATACGATTAAATCTTATCATTAGCATCTACGTAGTAAGCGGTACAAGGTCGTAACTGCGATAAAAAATACGCATATTTCGTGTAAAAAATAACTCTAGGTAGAATATTTATTATTAAGGCGAAAGAATCTCATACGTTTAAAAGAGGAATCAAACTATTATATATCTACGTACTTTTCATGATCTTCTATAAGTTCTGGGGATTCATCTGCGGAGATAGAGTTGTTTTCAAGCAGGGTCCAGCTCTCGCCTGAATCTGAATCGCTATGATCGACGGAAGACCCGTCCATTCTTAAAATATATATGTATTATCTAAAGAAAACCTGAAAAGGCAAAAATCGAAATATTAAATGACAATTTCTTTTGCGGCAGGAATTGCTTTATTTAAGATGCATTAAACTCACCTTTCAATTTACGCGTAATGCAGATAATACATAGAACAAATTCTGTTATTTATTCAATTGCACAAGAATTTTATTTTCCAAGAAGAGTAGAAAGGCGACATATTTAGTATTTTGTTTTTATTCAACGCAATATGTCATGCGCACTACTACGACGAACATAGCGCAACTGCGCTAGTGTGCACTTTACAGCAACACATATAATGTTGGTGTGTTGTATTTGTATACTATATACAACATTTGTATAACACTTGGCTTCATGTTATCATTATTTTGGAATGTTTGAACATCGTATTAATTACTTTACTACGGTTAACAATTTATTGATTTGATTAAATAAATGTTGTGTTTGACTATACTGTCTGTTGTAATATTTAAAAGCCGATAATGTAATTAAGTGCAAACATTAGCCTAAAATGTAATGCTTTATTTTATGCTGTAAATGAAAAATGTTATGTAAAAAATCTTAAACTATTAATTGTTCTTGGGGTTCGAGTTATGAGTTTTTAATTACTCCGTATTTAAGATGATCAGCAGTTTTTATTATCAGCACTATATATGCTTGGCAATTGGCAGCATACTTGTTTATTAGGATTGTTTAACTATTAATGATTGGCATAACTGATGTGAAACACAATAAATATTAATTACTGTAAAATAAACCTATAATTTGTCTTTTTAAGTTGTCAAATGGCTGTCATAGACTCGATAGAGACAAGTCAGAAAAGTTGAATTTCTTTAAATTCAATTGTCAGAACATAGTTTATTGATTTTTTTGATATTCTCGATCATCGTGTCTTCTGCAGTATTATCTAAAGTCATATTAAAAGTGCAAATAGAAAGTATGTCGGAACTTAAGAGAAGAGTAAAAGAGCGCAATCTACAAAACAACGTAGCCGATGAGTCTGTTAGAGAGGACTCGTAAGATATTGTTATTGATTTTTTTAAATATAATAATTTAAGAACGTTGTAAATTGCTAAGTATTCGAGTAATAATAAAATAAGTTTAAAAATTTTCAGGACATATAATAAAGGATTACCCTTAAGAATTATATCTCGCATAATCGTAACGATTTCCTTGGTAACAATTGTTTTTTATTTTAAAATGCAAACAGTAAAAACGTTTGCTAAACAATCGGAAATATTGCCAGGAAAAGGAGAAATAGTGGAATGCTCACGAGAGTATATGAAGGAAATAAATAAATATGATGGATGTTTTCCAAATAAATGTAAACGATTTGTAACAGACAAGGTGATATCGTCGCGGGAGACTGAAGAACTTCTGCTTATTGCTAAGAAAGGCTTGAAATTTGGTGGTTCATCTGGTGGAGCATCTATCCTCGATTTGCACAGTGGAGCATTGTCCAAAGGACAGTATTTTGTAAATATCTATAAGATCGAGAGTATGAAGAACCTTTTTACCGCAGAAGATTTTAACACCTTTAGGGTGCGTAAAACTATTGTTTTCAAAGTTTTGTTTAATTTATAAAACATACCACTAACTAGCGTTCCCATTAAAAAAGTAAGTAGTCATAACAAATTTGAAAAAAACTGTACCATAGAAGATTTCTAAAAACATTACAGCATATTGTATAATTGGAATATAAACAAATAAGCAGTTGATAAGGATAAACTAAGAAGCCTGCATGTTATTAAGTTAACTGAGTATAGAGATTGTCTTAGGCTAATTTGTAAACTCACACACATGATTGACATGGCATAAAAGAAGCAAGACACAATTTCAAGTTTAAAAAAATTACCTCTCAAAAAAGAATTAAGTCCCTTACATCCTAACAGTCCCAGTCATTTATTAAAAATAATATCTGGCAATTCTAATAGTACCCATTTAACATTGGAGTATTGCAGATAACCAATAGGTAAGTATGTGCGCAGTTGACGCTTAGCTTACCCATCCGTTTAAGAAAGAAAGTGTGTGTGTCAGCTCCAAAGCACGACTGGAGTTCGCTCTTTAAGCACAATTGTCTTTACATATGCCGTAGACAAAGAGGATAAATAGGTGTGTCTCTTATAATATTAAAAGTTTATTTATTTCTTATTCTATTTATATTTTTCATTTCGATATAAAATAATGGTATTGGCTGTTAAGAATGAATCTTTATTCACAGTCATTATGGTTGTACTGGCTTTACTGACTCTGTACGTTGTCAATGCTGTCCATGATACATTGTGGGGTAAAATATAACACTTTTCGTTTACACTGACAAATTTCACTCCTCATTATGTATTTCCATCTGGGGCCTTATATATGAAATCAATTCTTAAGGAGCAAATTCTAAAAACAAAACCATATACTCCATATATCTTACATTTCCATAAGTAGGTAATTGTTTAGTCCAGGAAGTTGCAGTTAGTGAATGTAAATACTGAGCAGAGTTCTGTGGATTTGATTTCCACGAAGAACAATTATTTGTGTGATGAGCATCAAAATTTATTGGCTGGCTGTAACATTATCTATGAGATGTGTATTTAAGAATTTAAAAATGTTTAATTTATAAAAGCTCTTTGGGTACCATAACTCAGGATTGGACGGTTGTATGTGAATCTGTAAGACATCGTAATATTTAGATTTTATTGTGTTTATATTTAATTGAATTTGTAGTAAGAAATCTATGGTAAATACTTATCTTTGTGATTTATTGTGATTTTGCAGGTAGTAAAGGAAAAAATTAAATACAACATTGGCCATCATTTTGGTGTGTTACCAGATAAAATTTATTTGACACATCCAACTTTTTACTCAGAGATCACATCTAAAAAAGCAGTTTCAGTACACGATGAGTACTGGCACCCACATGTAGACAAAGTAAGTTCAACAACATATGTAATTAATTGAGTTGATTATTGTTTTTAGTATTGCAACATGTTAACTCTTAGATTCTTCAAGGTTCTACTCAAGCCAACGATCCAACTGTGAAACTTTAAAACAGCAGTATAATATATATATGAATGTATACATATTTGGTTTGTAGTTTATTCCTTCACTTACTCATGAATCTCTATGTGATATCATCATCCGACTTCAAGTCAGAAAACAGACAGGAATTTATCAGTTTTTAGACTTCATTACACGATAATAAAGAGAATATTTTTATTATGAAATAACCATATTACAATAAATATCATTACTTGTTTCAGGAAACATACAAATCTTTTCATTATACAACATTATTATATTTAAATGATTATAATGTGGATTTTAAAGGAGGCAGATTTGTATTCATAGAGGAAAACTGGAATAAGACCATAGAACCACGAGCAGGAAGATTGAGTATGTTCACGAGTGGGGCTGAAAACTTACACTTTGTTGAAAAAGTGACTTCAGGAATTAGATATGCCATAACTATATCATTTACATGTGACCCAAAATTTGCTATTGACGATCCTAACATCAATAAATATAATTAGTGTGGAGTACATTAATTAAAAATTTATCACAATATCTTTAACTATTTAAATGGATGTGTGTGGTTTATAGAGATAATGTTGCTGCATTGTTATAAAATGGGTAAACTGTTGTTAAAGGTGTTTGCAAGTCAAAATTTCTCAGCAATGTTTAAGCAGCAATTAAATGGCAAAAGTAAACCTCTATTATCTATGTAGCTTTACTTTTGGACCGAAATATCTAAACAAATTAATTAATTATAAAATGTCGCTTCTCACTACTCTAATGATTAATAGCATGTTCCAGGAGAGCTGGCTGCCTACCTTATTACACACTATAAATTGTTACCTTTCGTTACTTCATAAGTTATAGGATTCTTGTGTCAGTAATTCATTGTCAGATCGGGGTAGCGAGTCGACGCTCCCTCATTTTTGAACGAAACGCACATTTAACTTGATACCAATCTATTTCTTTTGGACGCCTGCCGTCACGCATAGAGCAATAATTTAAATCTGTGTAAGGATTGTTGCTAATTTCATGCGAGAGGACGTGATAGTAACTTTCTTGTCCAAATACTTACCATACAAAACCATAATTATAACTCGTTCTTACTTTTATTTCATCAGTATTAATAACAGCATATTCTCCAACCTTTTGAGTCATAATACAATAAAAAATTTATCATTCTTTAGATGATAAGTCACACATTATAAAAATGTATTTTTCAAAGTACCTGCATCTAGATTACTTATAATTTTTTGTATATACTTCAATATAAATACTGTCGTGCCGTAATGTTTATAATATATCATTTGATGGTGCACATTGTTTACGTAAAATTCCTGTGTACGTATTAATAAAATACAAAATAAGAGGAACGAAGTTGTTTGTGTCAATAGATGGAGAGAGAGAAAAAATTATGTATTCTTAGCAGTGACACGTAAATTAAATAATTTTTATTCTCTAATTGACTTTTTATTTTTATATCTTTAATTTGAAGTTCTTGTCTCTGCTTTATTCTTACCTAATAGTCTTTACAATTTTCAATTTGTCTTATTTAAATGTTGATGAAAACACTCATAAATTAAATTTTTCTAATACTCGAATAATTTATTCTAATCACTAGAACCCGTACCCGTTCTATACCCGTCAAAGGAAACTAACTGCACTTAAGTAAAAAAATAAACACATTTTGAAATCAACATTGCAATAAAACGTTGCTTAATTTTATTTTAATAGAATTTAACAATCTCTAAACATCAATCAAAATGCGCGTTTCCCAAATAACCAAAACGCGTCTGATCCGTCGTTTTTGGCTGATTTTCGTTGACTTTAGTAAAACCATTATTAGGACAACTGAAATATGTAGAAAATGGGCCAAGTCATGTTCGGCAATTTTTCCACCATAGAATTTGAAAACGCCAAACATTCTGTTTAATTTCAAAGATCATTATTATCATTGCTCTCAACTAAAACTGTGATCAACACGACTGCCTTTTTTCGGGTAACATTTTAATACAACAGTTGGTGTAACTGGTGTTTATTGTCTATGGTCAAAATAGTGTATCTATTGTCGCGACCATTGCATGTTGAGGATTGCGTTGCGTTTGTGTTAACGAATATACTTTTTATGTGCAGTATAAATCGCAAAATTATCAGTGTTATTATCATTTTCCAATAACATGTTCGATTACTAGGCGCCGATATTGAGTGAGCTCTCGTTGCTGGGTGAAATAATCAAGAATGTTTTTCAATCCCGAAGAAGATCCAGTACTTTTTCCGGAAATTTTTCGTTTCGCCCGTAGTCAATATCGTAAGTATTAAACAATTTGCGCCTATTATTTTATTGTTTTTATATAACTATATAACTAACTATGTATCATAAAATCATTTCAGATGGGATAAATCCACATTATGACGCTTCGGTGTTAGGTATGAAAATTGTACCCACTCATACAGAAGATGGAATACCTATTCGGAAATTATACATCGCGAATCTACCCCCAAAGGTAAACGTAGGCGGTTTTTTTTTATCCATACATTTAAAGCACTCATGCTCATGCATGCAGCGATCAAACACAACACGTGGACAGTGCTGTTTGTTTTA
>DWDZ01000147.1:0-10464 GCA_018245715.1 Passova passova rudex
TTCCATCGGCCTTCTAGGAATTGCTATCAGGACGGTCAGAGTTCTAACCTGGCAATACAACCTTGGCAAGTCTCCTTTTAGTCACCTCTTATATAATGTCAACAGCTTGTAAACAACTAATTACAATCAATTTTTGCATAAATAAGAGTGATTCTTTTTATATGAGGTCACACTACTTATGGCACTGAATTTATTAATTAAATGTATATAATTGTTGCATGGGAGTTAGTCACAAGCACTACTCTATTCATATAAATAAAATTGAAGTGTCTTTCTGTGATTTAAAAGCAACTGTGTTTTCTAAAGTACTCTTAGTTACTTGCACAATACTTACCACACAGACTTTCTTAAAAGTCTGCCTTTCTACTTGCCTGGGCTAATATAGGCTACTTTTTATCCTGAAATTTTGCAGGTAAGACCATGGGGCACATTTAGTCTATTTATAAATAAGCAAAGACGAAACTACTCTTACTATATATCCTATGTTTGTGAACTGGATTTTTTTTTATTTTGTTGTTTCAGAGCAGTTTATACAGAAAAATGGTTCACCACCATTGAAAATTACTTTTATTGATTCTACATATTTACAGTTATTGACTTCCCATATAATTTACATTAGTTGACCTGCTTAGAATTGTTACTTTTTTTAAGATTATGAATGTCTACAGTTTTTCATATATTCCCTATATTGAAAACAACATAGAACAAAATTACTGAAAACTACTCTTCCATAGGTGGATATGTCGAAGGTCAAGCTGGATGTTCTGAAGCCATGGATCACCCAGAAGATCACAGAGATCCTCAAGATGGAAGATGATGTTGTCATTGATTATGTCAACAATCAATTAGAGGAAAAGGTGACTAATGTCTTAATTATTTGTTTTTCTTTTTGTGTCACTGAAGAAATGTAATCATTGCAGTTTCTTTATGTAAGTAATATAGGTATAGCATAATTTTTCCAGAAGTAAATAATGTACACTATACTACAGTTAAGGAAACTGCAATTGAAGAATTTTGTCAAATGTATATTGATTGCGTATGGCTATTTTTATGGTTCTCACCGGCTAGAACACCGACGCAGCTCTGCCGCCCGCCGCCGCCGCCCGCAGCCGCCCTCCGGCTCCACTCTTACGGAGGCCCTTATCGTTCGCAATCGGTATTTACGGGGAAATTTAGTACTTAATGTTAACTCATTATACCAAATGCGTTAAGGCTTTTGAGCCCATAATTTTTTGATAAAGCAGAAGAAAAATTATGAACAAACGAAACGAGAAGGCGATAAGAGAAGGATTTGACTCGCGGTATGGAAGTTTCGTTCCTTAGGCCTTGCGTTCAGCATAATGTGGTTGTGTTCGCAAAACCCTTACAGATGCAAGATCTAGAAGAGAGAAGTGGGAGATATTCGACGTCCTCGTCGCGCGTCGCATCAGTGCGGCACAGCAGGGTGGCGGCGGCCGGTACGGCGGAGACTTCGGCCGAATGCTGCGTCTACTTCATCACCGCTGTTTCGCGCCCCTCGCAGCATAAACAATGACTTATAAAATTCGATGTACTTAGTTAAGCTTCGCTTCCCTACCCGAGTCATTTCTACGTTGTTTGATTTTACAATGATCCACATTCGAGGCGCTCTTAACGTCTTCACAGATAATTTTCCCGGCGAAAGGCTTCAATTCAAGATGAGACTTGCGAGCACGAATTCGATAATTTGTAAGAAAAAAAATTAAAAACTTACAATGCAACAAAAAACATAGTACCTTTAAAAAACGTAGGGTATAAATTGTAGTATAATTTTAATAATAATAAGTGTATCTTTTCTTTCCCGATCCGTTTTTCCGGCTCCTAGTTCCCATGTCCTAAGAAAATGCAGATCAATTTGACCGGATTTCTGAATGGGAAGAACGCGCGTCTTTTCATGGGCGAGCTGTGGGAGTTGCTGTTGAGTGCACAGGCGAGCGAAAACGGAATACCAGAGTCGTTCACACAACAAAAGAAAGAAGAAATCAAGAAAAGAATGGTATGTCAAATTACTAGTTGTATTAAATGTTTTAATGCCATTTTTTAAACTCCTCATTGGTGTCCTACAGTGCTATTCCCATAGATTGCGGAAAAATTTGTTTATACTTTGCTTCAAACTATCGTCATTGTCATACAAAAATAATTATTTTCTGAATTAAAAAATAGCCTATAGTTACTCAGGGATAATGTAGCTTTGTAATGGTGAAAGAACTTGAAATTGGTTCAGTCGTTTTTGAGTTTATCCAATACAAAGAAACAAAATATCAAATCTTTTCTCTTTATTATATTAGTGTGAATTAAAAAATAGATAAAAATTATAAATCCTTTAATTAGGACTTAATTACAATGTTAAATTTTTCTCATCAAAACAGTGTAATGTAGGGTTTGTGGAGGTATCAAATGTTGACGTTGTTCTTGTAGGAAGAGCAGCAGAAGGATAAGGATAAAGATAAAGAGAAGGAGCGTCGCAGATCGCGCTCGCGCTCCCGGTCCCGGCGCCGCTCGCGGGACCGCCGCCGCTCCAGGTCCAGGTCGCGCGACCGCTCCTCTGACAGGAAGTAAGTTAAAACTGTTATAAATCCGGAATTGTTAACTGCTGAGCCTATATGCCTATATAGATAGAATAGCGAGGTAAAGATATTGTCTGCAGTTTAGGGAGACCTACAACTTTATCTAAGTTCTCTCCTTATGGAAATGAAATGAAAATATTTAGGTCGTCAATAATTGGAATCTGAATTGTGCACAATTTTATAGACATCGCAATGGAGGCAGCCCGCGCCGTTCGCGCCGCCGCAGCCGCGACAGGAGCAGTCAGTCTAAATCATCTCATGTCGTTGAAGAAATTAAACTACCAGAACCTAAAGGTTTCAATTGCACTTGTCTTTTTCGAGTTTATTAACTATTACGTATTTTTATAAGTTAATTTATAACAATATATCCATGTGGCAGTTTAAACTTGAATTTCATTAGCTACAACATTGAATGTAAACATGCGGGGAAACTTGTATAACTTTTTGTTCTACATAACATTCTCTAAAATGTGTGAAGTCTTCCGATCCACTCTATGCCAGTGTGGCAGATCATGTTGATCAGATCATCAACTCATTGTTGGTATAGGTTTAATGCCTCATAAGGTCTCATAATGATGAGAGGAGGTCTTTATCCAATATTAAATTAAGAAAAAGGATTACAATGTCATAATCTATGTATTTTCGATACTTTACGTCCATGAAATGTGTTGTAATATTTTCCCCTGGCAGGGAATCACCATATACAAATGATTATGATAAAAAATATTCTAGAATTGTTGCCTAGTTTATCCTCTCTGTTTTCTTAATTCAGTATAAATGTTGGTTTTAAATACTGCTTGTTTAATTAATACAGAGCTTAATGGTAAATCTCCAGAGAAGAAAGAAGAATCGCAAAGTCTTGAGGAGGTGAATCACAGTGCCGTTGTGGAGACTGTTAAAGATGAGGAACAGCAGCAGGATGAAAACACTCTAAAAGATGAAAAGAAAGAGTCAGAAGATCGCAAATCTAGATCTGTATCACCTGCTAAGTATGATAACCAATTTATTTTATATGTTTTAAGGCCACTCCAAAGTTTCTCATTACATTGATAAAGGAAAGTTTGAGTTAGAACTGCGTTTCCTTCTAATTCTGCTTATGTTAAAAATACCTGAGATGTTTAATAATGTTTACCTGTTTAGGTCAACAACTGAAAAGGAAACGGTGAACCCAGAGATTAAACCTGTTGAAAAACCTCGTCATACTTCAAGTGACAGACGGTCCTCGTCGGCTTCATCTCGTAAGAGTATATATTGGTTTTCTTTTTTAATTAGTGTAAAAGTATTTTCAATTCATTTAAGTTCATTCGTATATTAAAGACTAGCTTTTACCCCCGACTTCGTTCGCGTGGAAATAGTGCCTTTGGGCAATATTTGGTGTATTATTTCAAAATAAATTATAGCCTATATGTTGCCGAGGACTGATAGCTATATAACAAAAACACTTTCATCAAAATCCGTTCAGTAGTTTTTGTGTTAATCCCGGACAACAGAGAGACAGACAAAAATTTCAAATTGTTTTTTTGGCTTGTGCTACTTGTATAAAGACTTGTAAAAAGTTTTTATTCAATGTACATAATTGAACTCTTCCACAATTTTATTATATATATATATAGATTAAAGTGATGACCGTGACCCAAGATCCTAAATGGTAAGTGTTATTTGCAGGTGAAAGTGCAAAGAAACGGTCTTCGCATAAGAAGCGTCAGTACCGTTCAAACCGTGACTCATCTACTAGTGTGAGTCCCAGGCGCAGTTCACGTAGAGAAAGGTAATCTGACCAGATTTTAATAGCTATTTAATTGTCATTGGTCGATTTAACATTTTACAAGAGATAAACTAGGTAAAATACCTTTAATTTTTGTAGAACTTCATTATGCGGTACTGACTCTTATTTGTATATTGTCTTGAATAAATATTTATTTACAGATTTTTCTGTGTTTCACCTTGAATCACACACAATATTTCTTAACCACCACATAAGCACGTAAGAATGTGCGTTAAATGATGTCGTTCGGTTTGTGCCTGTCTGTTGTTTTAGGCCGTCTGAATATCTAGAATCAATGAAGCCTTATTAATAGTACAGGGGTTATCTGGAACCCACTACGCACAAAGCACTCAAATCTAAGACTACTACTACATAACTAAATACTACATAATTCGTTTTAAATCTATCAATAGAAGCAAGTCCCGCCGTCGCAGTAGTCGCCGGCGTTCGGTTGACCGTCGCGAACGCGAGAGGGAGCGTGAACGCGAACGCGAACGTGAACGCGAACGAGAACGGGAGCGAGACCGAGAGCGAGAAAGACGAAACCGTGAAAGGGAGCGAAGAGAGAGGTAAATAATTGAACCTGGAATTAAAAAGTCAGTTCTTTATAGGTCAAGCTCGATTGACGATTTAGATTTTGACAGTATATATCATTATGTTGAATTTTATCTTGTTAAAGAATTGCAAATATCCTTTTTATAAGTATTTATCACACTGTTATTGTCTAAAAACTTCCAATAATATCATTGATTTCTTAAACATCAAATCCTTAAAAAACATTAAATTAAAGGCTTGTTTCACAATATATAAGTAAACTCAAAAGTATAAACTTAATGAGTAAATTACTAAGGAGTTAATTCTCCTTTCGTTAACTCAGTGTGTGTACAAAAATTTGTTAATTATAGTCGTCACAAAATGGACGCCCCATGTTGACATTTCTCGCTCTGGGTCATCAACATTTGTATGAACTTTGTATAAACATTGGAACAAGGGACCGAAAAGTCAGATTGTCTTAGATAAATAGCAATTTTTGTTAACTAACAGCAGTCAGTATTATTTATAAACCGTATTGAACCTTTTTATTTAATAAAAATCTCTCAAAATATTTGATTAAACAGCACAAGATTTTTTAATCAAATTCTTGATCAAAAATTTGTTTTTATTTCTATTTGTCGTAATTTCTTTTTATTTTGGGACGCCTATACATAGTGTCTAAGGACTCTAATGTATTACATTGTGTGGTGACGAAATGCTGCTGAAGATTACTTTAATGTCGTAGGTTTTAATATCTGATATTAATTTTTACTATAACTATTATAGCTATCCAGAAAACCATGTTTATAATTATACTTTTATTTGCCAAATGTTTTGGTGCTTCGTCTGACCTTGAGATTGAGCTTCTAGGCAATATAAGTGCTTTAGCAGTAAGACATTAGACCTACATACTTAGCAACATATACAAGGGTTTTACTTACGAATTAAGTTAAGACTACTCTTCTTGGGTCCTTCACTTAGAGATGATAGCAGGCACTAAGATTTTTAATGAAACATGATAATACTTTATTCAATCTGCTTATCATAATAGATCGCGAGAACGTCGCCGTTCGTTGGAGAGGCGCCGAAGAACAAGGTCGCGCTCCCGACGACGTTCAAGAGACAGGTTAAATATTGCTTACTTTGCTTTAGTAATTTAATTTAATATCTTTATATAACATAAAAAAATATAATTAGAGACAAATCGCAATTGCTGTCTCTTACCGCAATTAAATATCTAATGTGCGTCTCATGAAACAAGATAAATAATATAAACAAAAAGCATCAGAGATTCAGAACATTTTTTCATTAAAATCTTTTGTAATAATAATCAACATCAGTATTGGACGATAAGTCTTCTGAAGAGTGAGTGTGTTATGATTATAATATGTTATTTATTTTGTAGTCAATCACAATATGATTTATATAATTACCCTGTAATATTACAGTTCCGATTTGTTTTTCGATATAATTGAAGTAAGTAATTGCGTAATAGGTCTCGTGACCGGCGCCGCTCTCGATCCCGCCGGCGCTCGCGCTCGCGCCGCCGCTCCCCGCGCGACCGCCGCTCGCGCGACCATCGCTCCAGGGACCGCCGCTCGCGCGATAGATCCAGGTACTACTAACTCTACGAATGGCACTAGCCCGATATACTTAAGTACTTACCTTACAAGTATTGTGAGTGTTAGTGAATCGTACAAGTATTTCGATAGCAATTAAAAAAATTACAAACACAAATTTTCAGGGCATTGTGAAATAAGTTAGCATTAAATCACAAGTACTAATACTACTACTATTACTAATACAAATACTAAGTACCTTAGGCTTCGCGATTATCGTCCGCCCTCTGGACATGCTGTAATTTTGTGATAAAAGAGATTAAACTGGGTATTTCTTGTACTCGTTATACAGTCTGTGTCTATGTGTATAATATATATGTATTTTTATGGGACTTATATTTCAATTATATTGATTACATGACTATACAAGCCAGTGTGTTGTGGAACATTAATAAACATTTGCTTAAAAAAGCATGGAATGAAACTGTTTGGTTTTCTTTCAGGGATAAAAAATCAAGTGCTGTGAAGGAGAGGACATCACGAGACAGAAAGTCACGTGACAGGAGGTCTAGCGATATCAAGGAGCGTTTAGAGAAATCTGTCTCTATTCCTCGTAAAGATAAAGGTCATTTTTATATTTAGTTTTTATATCAACTGGACATAATTTCTTTTTTTTATTGAAACATATTGTGGTACCTTAGTTCATCGTCAATAAATACATACATATTATAGTTATTTATAAACATTGAATAGCTGTGCTTTGGTCTTGAATGTTTCCTTTTAACGATAATATTTAGACTGCTTTAGGGGAGAATCATTAAAAAGTACATATTTCTTGTACACAGTAATGAAAACACGAATAAGGACACTGTGGCTAGGGAGCTTTCACGGTGCGTAGATATACAAAAAATATTCAAATTGAAAAAATTATATTTCAATATGCCCAACAACTTCTATTAATTTTTACAATAATATAAAATATTTATAACATTTTAAAGTAAATTTCATATGAACACTAAAATATTTCATTCAAACTATTTTTCCATTTCAGAAATTCTGGATAAGATAACCAAGAAGTCAACAGAACGACTTTCTGATGTTCATGAGCTTTCTAAACAGAGGTCTAGTTCAAGCAGAGAGTCTTCTGTTGCCATGGAAGTGACCACACAGAATGATAGTGCAGTTAAAACAACACATTCATCTGATGAAGAAGATAGAGAAGACATGATAGCTATTCCTGCTTTCCGTGATTATTCTAAAAGTTTATCTCGCACACCTTCTCCATTCCTTAGAAAGCATGAGATAGAAAATAACAAGAAGTCAGACCGATCTTGTGATGATGCTTCAGGAAAAGAACAAAATGATGAAGGCAAAGTTCAAAACACAGGTAAGAAAACCAAACGTAAGGGTCGTCAATCTGAGTCAGAAAGTGAAAGTAGTGAAGCAGTGTCTAAGTCGAAGACTAAGACTAAACCAAAACGAAAAGAGAAAGCCACATCAAAAAGAACTAAGAAACCTAGAAAGGAAAGTTCATCTAGTGACAGTGAGTCTGACGACTCTTCGTCCAGTGATTCAGAAGAAGATAGGAAGAAGAAAAGTAAGAAGAATTCTAAAAAGAAACCAGTTAAAAAGTCGAGAAAGAAGAGAGCCCGCTCTTCAAGTTCTGATTCTAGTTCAGAAGAGGAAGTAAAACGTAAGAGCTCTAAGTCGAAACAAAAGAACATTCCCGAGGAATCTGACACGGACAAGAAGTCGAAAAAGCGTAACAAAGATGTTAGCCTTGAACGCTCTAGGTCTGAGAAAGGTGAAGGTAAACAGATAAAATCTAAAAAGCCAGATAATTCTGAGGAATCCAATGATGACAGCTCTGACACTGATGAAAAATCTACTAAGAAGAAAACTAAACATCATGATTCTTCCTCTGAAAAGGATGCGAGACGTAAAAAATTGGACACATTGAAGGAAAAGATTGTATCTCCTGAAGCAAACAAAGCTAGAAAAGAAGATAAAACTTCAAAAAGTAAGCATTTGGAGGAACCCAAATCAAAATCTCGGGATGACGGTGAGAAGAAAGCAAAGAAACGCGAAAAAGAAGATTCGTCCTCCGATAGTGATCAAGTCTCGAAGAAGAAGGCTAGAAAGAAGGTTTCCGAATCAGAATCTGATTCGGACAGTGACGAACCTAAAAAGTCTAAAAAAGCTAAAAAGCATAAGAAACATTCAAAGAAACACAAGAAACATAAAAAACACAAGAAGGCGTCCAAAAAGAAGGATGACTCTTCAGATAGCGATGAGGCGGAAGAAGAGGAGGAGGAAGGCAAGGTTAATAATGAAGATTTGGAAAAAAAACTTCGTGAAAGGGCATTGAAATCTATGAAAAAACAAACAAGTGTTTCTGGTTCTGACTAGTTGCTAGACTTTGAGGTCTCAAGTTATTGTCTAATTTTGTAGCATCTCAATAATGACCTATTATTACAATTACTATTTTAGGACTTAACAGTTTTAAAAATGAGGTAGAATTATTGTATGTGTAATAAAATAAGTATGTCTTTCTTCATTAATAAAGTTTTCAAAATATGGCCGTGAGTTTATTGTATAGAAAAACCTTTTGTACCAATAAAAGTTGGTAACACGTATATTATAGTAAAGTAACTTTTTATTTATCTTAAACAGAGTAATTCGAATCGTTTTTTAAAAGGAAGTAATGATTCAAAATCTATCCATTTATGTAGTTTCTGCGCATATTGCGCTCATAATTGTCATTATTTAATGTCCAGGAATTTAACCATTTTGTCGATTTATCCCTATCGACCATGAAACACGGGAGTGTTACTACGTACCTGTTGGCCTTTTCGGTTGGTTAATTTTTATAGTATTCTGTGTGCCTAACGAAACAGCAAAATGTGAACACAATAAACGACTTAGATTCATTCAGCGTTTTAGAAAGTAAAAGAAAAGACCAAGTATATTATTACATTTATATTATTGTGGTGAAGGTATTCATTCTATCACAAATATTAACTTTGGAATAAACTTTGGTTTGCTACTAGTACAGCTCGTTTTATATTGTTTTATCTCGAATAGCCTCTGTACCCAGTGACAAGGCTGGGAGTTATGCCACTGCTATATATATTACCAGAACCTGGCCTCTTGTTGTAATATCCATATCCAAGATGATTATTTCCTTGGTAATAGGGATTATTGTAACCGTAATACGAGGAAAGACCGCCGTTGCCTCCATAGCCTCCATAACCGCCATTGCCACCGTAAACGTTACTGCCGCCGTAACCGCCTATGCTGTTGTAACCTCCGTTTCCTCCGTAAACTCCATTAACGTTATGATCATTCTTACCGGGGTAACCAATATTTCTGTTGTAGCCGCCATTACTTCCATAACCCCCACTAAAACCGTAGCCCCCTACCCCGCTATCGTAGCCACTTTGGGTAAACCCATCATATCCTTTATATCCACCGTAATCAGAGCCGTAATTGCGGCCACCGCCGTATCCTACATTATTGTGTCCTCCGCCAATGTCCCCATAATTCGCACCGGACCGATCATCTAGTATGCCATAGCCAGTGACGCTGAATTCGTAACCGCCAGGGTAGCGACCACCCCAATCCGTGTATTGATGTGAATCTGAAATATGTAATGGATATTATTATTTACTATATTGCAATTTTTACCCAAAAAATTCTTAAACAAAATTATTATTAGTATTGGAGTATATAAAATAGTAATTTTTACATGAAATTTCCCGTTTTTATTATAATATGACAGTAATTGAAATAAACCAACCAACATCTACCTTTAGTGTACTGATCGTGGTTTATTACTGTACCTTCACATAAAATATGTCAAGCTGTACGTACCTACCTACTTATTATTCACATGCCCTTTATAGCGGTAGATATTATTAGTTCACCTGCGCAATACTACATATTTCGGACCATCGCCTTCTTATTACAGTTGTTATTGAATATCGCCTTGTATGTCATATATAAGAAAGTAACGAGCTTG
>DWDZ01000148.1:0-10426 GCA_018245715.1 Passova passova rudex
ACGACGCTCTTCAGTTCTAATCGTGTATATATATATAATCGTGTGTATATATACAACCAGTATCTGATAAAAATAAAGAGAATGAAATGAATCAGAGTGCACGTCTACGTTGAATAGGTAGGTAGGTAGGTGTACCAGAGTAATGTTAGTCTTTGAGCCGGTGCATTCCGTGTGCGGTGACGGTGTAAGGTGCGAGTGATAGGTGGAGGCAAAACAAGCTGGCGGCGTGCTGGCGGCCGACACAGGCGTCGCCAGGGCCGCCTGGCCTGGCGCCAGGCCGGCGGGCGGCGGCCGACCGCCGGGATTCCTTTGTCTCGTTGCAATTACAACACAAGTCGCCGCACGGTCGCTCCGAACCACCCTTCACGAACCTGCTGCGTCTCATTACATGATGCAAGATGCTGACTTTATGATCCATTTCATATAATCTAAGCGAACACCGTGCTGTTTCGAAAGAAAATGTTTTCGATCATAATAAAAAATATTTCCATATGGAATCGGCATATAATGTCCGTTTTTTGCAACTTGTTAATAAAGAACGCACACCAAACACAGGCGGCACATAGATCCGCCCGATTGCCTATGGAACGGGCGGGTCATGCTTGTGTGCGTAGTGCGTACTGCGCTTATTTGCTGGCTCGTTATAAACGAGTGGAGCGGCTTGCCTGTCTTCGATTCTCAGAAATTGTAACGCCTTCTTGGAACGCAGCAACGCAGTCGTCCACGAATGCCTCTAGTGAGCGCAAAGCGAGGTCGCCATCCGTACTGAACCACTACATCTGTACGGATTTTGTTTAGATTAACACCCACACTTACGAACTTGTGTTCTTAACATGTTAGTCATTTTACGCTTTAGTATATTTTTTAACTGACCTAATGAATGTCGTAAAGTGTGACGTTTTTTTCGCATAAGCACTGATAAGCACAACTTACATACAACAGTACGAGTATAGTACAGAATCCTTTTTAGATAATTTTATTATGTGGGGAAAATTATAATTACGTTCTTATTTATAGGATATCTAAAATAAGTAGTTATATAACATTATAAATATTATTATACATTTCTGTATGGCAGTGTATCAATGGGCCACTATGTTTTAAATTCGTATAGTGGATATAAAAAAATAAATATAAAAATAGTATACCGAACGGAAAATCGGGGATACCCTTGTTCATTAGGCCGTTAGCGCGTGTTGGTGGCTACGTCACGGTGATGTCACGTCGTACAGTCATAGACATAACAGCGCGGCACATGCGCCGTGGATGAACTCATCCCCGCGCCACCTCGCTGCGTTCACTACTTGTTGACGGTACAACAATTCAAGCTAACGCTTCTAAAACAAACTCTGAATTAACTATATAGGTACTGCGTGTTTCGTAAAATGACGCACGCCACCACATATTCAATACAATATAACAAAAGTAAATTCAAGCGAAGTAATACAAAGATACATAATTCAAAGCGTTGTAAGTTTAATCTTTTGATTACACGTTTAATCACACAAATTGTAATTTATTGATTAATATACTAAAATAATATATTTATGTAACCATTGCAATAGTTGTACAAAATAAACTTCGCTGTAGATCGTCTAGCGAAAGTTGAAAAAAGAAAGTTATCACAGTGTGTGATGAATTGCCAGGAACAAGTACGATTTAGTATATTTGTTTTATGTTTGTAAAAATATAGCAGATTACTCAATTTTTATACACTATCAATGGATCAGTGAAGTTATAATTCATTGTTGTTATATTTTTGTATTAAAATTTAAAGAAAGGACAGTTATTAAGTGATATTTTAGTCATTATAAATTGGTTATTCCATAAAAAAACTCTATGGATTAACTCGTCGTCTAAGAATCTGTACAAAAAATCGGGTATAATATGTTTCTTTAACTTTGTATTAAGTAATCGCAGATAAAGTTTATTAGGGTCAGTACTTTTTAAATAATAATTTTTTTATAGTTATTGTTCCGTTTATCCAATTTCTACTTATTTATTTACAGGTGCAAAGGTCGCGGATACGATGCCGCTGACACAAGAAAAACGTTTGGACAGTAATTTCTCTAATAACAATGATCACAGCTACCTTCACAAGAAGTTTAAAAAAATGGCATCTACTGTGTCAGTATTTCCATCAAATATATCAAAAATTGAGGAAAACAGGCAGAGGGAATCGAACACTGCTTGCAATACCTCGATCTCGAATGGAAGCATTGCAGCAGCTCATCCAGAAATAGAAAAGATCAAAGAGAGATATAATAAGCAACTTGAAGTTTCAGAAAGAAATGTACAAATTAATATTAGTGATGAAAATTCTAGGTTAAGCGATGTAAATAATATTGTTCAAATATCTGGTAAGACCAGTTTTCCTGAAGAATTTCCAAATAAGACTGAAAATCTTGAAAATGATTTTATCAAGGATACTTACAGTGGTGGAACGGGCCGCTATATATGCCCATACTGTAAGTTACCATGTGCCAAGCCTTCGGTTCTCCAAAAACATATCAGAGCTCATACCAACGAAAGACCTTATCCATGTGAACCTTGTGGATTTGCTTTTAAAACAAAGTCGAACCTATATAAGCATCGAAGGTCAAGAACACACGCCTTAAGATTGCAAGGACCCGATGCATCCACTTCTATTAATGATGAAGATATATCTGGCGGTTCGGAAAGTGATACATCAATACCGCCGACCTCTCTTTCTGATACGGGATCGGATGCTTCTGTCGTTCGTCTCGAAAATACTCGATCTCGTGAATTTTCTTCTCCTGAACTAACTAACGACAATAGTGCGCCATCGATGAGCATGAATTATTCCTTGAATGATAATAATAAATCAAAAACAATTTATAAACCTAAGTTCAGAGCAGCGTTTTATCAAGGCGCTGACGAAAAGGATAAGATAAAAAAAACGATTTCGCCGAACGCTGACTTTCTTACAGAACATATCTCTAAAATTATATCAGATAATGAGGCCATCGTTGATGTTATAGATACACCTTTACAAAAAAAATATGGTAAAATCAAACAAATCGCAGAAAGTAAGCAGTTTACATCTGAAACTGATATAAAATCAGATGTAATACCATTAAATTTAACAAAAAATAATAATGAGACTGATAATACATTCAGAAAACGATCTCATTCAGAAAGTTTTTCTCATTTCGAAGATCAAAAACATCCGTTGAATCCGGAAGGATCAATAATAAAAGGGCTTCTGCTAAAAAATAAAACAAACGGTTTATCCAATGTGCCAAGTGAATTATTGGAAGGCCTTGGACCCCTTTACGTTTGTCCTTTGTGTCAAATTATATTTAGAAGTGCTGATAATTACGAAATACATAGGATGTATTACTGTAAAGGAAATGTAACTAGTAGTCAATCTGCAAGTTGCAATTTCCAAAAAGATAATAAAAACACTACAAGACCGGAAAATGTATTTATGAGAAGTAATTCCATTAACGTTAGACTACCCGAAACTAGCACAGCTATTAAACTAAATGTTACAAAGTTGCAGTCTTTAAAATCGAAACCAGATAATCTTGTTATAACCAAGACAGAATGCAATGATGTTATCGCACCCTTACCATCTCCAGGTCCATTACTAGGCAATACTCGTCTTGTGGATACAAGAGGGTCCTCAGATATGAATAGAAAATCAGAAAATTTACGATTAAGAATAAAAGAATCCAGTCCAAAACGACGAATCGATAGCACGTCTGAGACTTATAGCCCAGGTGTTTTAGAGATCTCTGCACCTCGTTCTGCGGAATTATATCCACAGCCTAAGATAAGGTGTACAGACACTAATCAAATAAATATGCGCTCAATTGAAGAAATTTCACAACATATGAGACACAACAGTACTTCTCTCCAAATGTTTGGCGGTGAAGTGAAAATTGTTGACCATTCAGGAAGTACCACTACACTACGGATTGAACCTAGCAAGAACCAACTTTCTCCAATTATGATACATCAAAATCTTTCTCCTTCAAAATTTACAAATGAATCTGAAGCTAGTAGTGTAGTAGTTCGATCAGGATTACATTCCGGTGGCACAATTGTTCATAATCCTCCGACGCCAAAGGAAATAATAAGCACTCCACAACCCCAGACTCCACGAATTACAATGTCAACAGCAACAAGTCAAAGCATGCTCAATATTCATGATATCACGCATTTTCAATTTCCACCTCTTAGTGCAATAACAGCGTATAATCCTCTTACATTGCCTCCCCTTAGCCCATGCTCTTCTCCTAATGGCGCAACTACGATCTTACATGGAGGCAAATTAATTCCCCATGTGCCAGGAATACCAGGACCAAATACGCCAGGTGTCTTCGTTGGAAGCACTAACATTTCGACAAAGTCTGTAAACGGCGATATACATAAAATTTCTTTACATACGCCTAATGATAACATGCAAGAATCATTGAGGGTAAAAAGCCCTGCCGGGAAAACTTCGACAGTTTCCACTTATGAAAGATCTTGTAATGTTCAAAGTCCTATTTTGAAACTGTCGCACATAGAACCTGATAAATTCAATCAAAACAAAGATAACCTTAATGTGGACGCGCAGCATATGCCGGCCCTGCCTATAATTAAAATAAAGCACGTTGACGATACGGTTACTTTTGCAACAAATATAGTTCGAGCATCAGCGGGCAGACAAGATGGAGCTCTAAAAAGAAGTAGTGATGGGTTTCCTCGAACACCAGTTTTAAAAGAAAATACAAACTATATAATGAACAAGAAAGGTAAAGAACACAATAATCATCACGTTTTATCCAAAAATAGTGATATCAAAGCAGAGAATAACGAAATACGTAATTTTAACTTTGAAAATTTAATAACAAAAGCCGAGATATATAATAATCAGATCCAAAGTTCCTCAGAAGTTCAAAAAAATACAAACACACATGACACCGACGAAATTTCTATTGCAAATGAGAGATCAGAAACATCATACTTTCAGAAAAACTTAACGGTTAATTCTAATACGGACGAGAGAAAACCGAAATTTTTGCGACCATCAACCTTACCGCTCAAACCTGGCACGTTTACCCCAAAGAGACACCACGGTATAACGCCCAATGCAAATACAATGCCACTGGTATCTCCAGAAACGCCACGACCCGCTAAAGCTTACGGACAACTATATTTAAATGGTAACGCGTATACGTATTTGGGCCTCAAATGCTCCACTAAAGTCTTTTACTGTACCATAAACCGTCCGCAGCCAACATACGTGCCTAATCAACATTTTCTGTCTATGTACAGTAATTGGCAGGTAAATAAAATTAAAATCTTGATAAATTTTTATAATATAGCCCTGAACTGATGATTGTGACATGAATGTATGAATATGTTTACAGTTATTATCAGAGTTGACGCCAGACCCGCTGGGATTGTCAGCATCGTCTGCTATGTCTCTTTATGACTCACGTCATCGACCGCAGAACGTAGCCGTTTCTGTAATCAAACAGGATCTTATTTTGACTCATTCATCGCAATGGAATAAAAATGTAAAGGATAAACAGGTATATAACCATATTCTGTATCTATATTTTTTTGTTATAAAAAAATTACGAAATATTAAATAAATAATAACGGATTTTTAATATATACAAGTAGTGTGAATTAGATATATTTACATTTTAGTGTTCTTTTTTCACAACATAATGCAAATTTATACACATAAAATGGTAATTACAATTGCTAGTTTTTACAGTAAAAGTAATGGATTATGATTTCCAAGTATAAATTCTTTATAGTAAGGGATCGTTCAAGTATTACGTAAGCACCGAACGGCGGGTTGTCTTTGCTTATTTTTGATGACAAAGGGGACGGGGGGCTCTAGACGGTGATTACGTCGGCAATGTATAGGTACTTATTATTTGTTCCTTTTTGCAAAATTTCTTAGATTCTAATTCAAACAAGTAAGGTAACCCTTGTTGTCTATGCTTTATAGCGAAGAGAATATGCCTGGATTCCCCAAAACTATTTTCTGTTAGTATAAAAATATTTTTTGTTTATCATTGTTAAAAAAATACAGACGAATTGAGTACCTCCTCCTTTTTTAAGTCGGTCAACAATTGTCTCGCATAAATATTAATTGTGCAATAAATTAATATGAATAACAATAAAGAAACCTGAAAAGATATATAACATACACAAATGTTTACGTAAGCATATGGGGGGGGGGGGGGGGGGAAAAATCACTAATATTCTCCTTACGTAATACTTAAACGACCCCCTAATAAGTATTTTCTTTATAGTAATAAGTATTCATAGTAACTATCTGATCTGTTTTTAGATATCAGCAGATGATGCTAAAAGGGCAGAAGACTTTAAAATGAACCCCTATGATAGCACAACAACGCCGAAAAAAGAGTTAACAGGGGGATTTGAAAGCAACGAAGAATATACATATGTCCGAGGTCGAGGCAGGGGACGCTATGTGTGTTCAGAGTGTGGGATTCGATGCAAGAAACCTTCTATGTTAAAAAAACATATAAGAACACACACAGATGTTCGACCATATACATGTATACATTGTGCATTTAGGTAATTTACGTTTTAATGAATTTTAATATAAACAGAATATTTATGCTGGTTGTGTTACTGGTTATATTTGTCTTACGTTCAATTAAAATTTTTAAAACGCTTAAATCTAAAATAAATAAAGCATTTTTTACATTCCAGCTTTAAAACCAAAGGGAATCTAACGAAACACATGAAGAGTAAAGCCCACTACAAGAAGTGTTGTGAATTGGGTATAAATCCTAATGAAGGCAATGATGGCGAAGGCGTGGAAATCACTCAATGTTCAGGCGAAACTGACGATGAAACCGAATCAGATGGCGATGAAGGGAATGAAGGAGAGACAGAATCGAGTGGTAAGTTGATTACAATCTGTACAATTTATTATTGTTGTGTATGCTGCATCTTTTTATTACTAGACTTATCATATTAATGGAGATATTAAAAGCATTGGCATTTGCTGTGTGAGCAAATTAAAATTCATTGTTAATTTTATTCAGTGCATCTTTTGGTGATAATTATGATAAATACATCAGTAATGACTAGATTACATAACATTATTGAAATAATACAATAATGCTCCTTGTAATTTTTATTTCAAACATTGTTTTAATATTCAATTCCAGATACTGAAGTTTGCAAGTCACGTTTACCAGAGCATGAAGCAGCTCACTGTCTACTGTCTTTAGGAGGCACCAGGCCCGCTACATCGGCAACACCGGGTCTTATTACAAGTGCTAGACCATCAACGTATCCTTACACGCCAATCGTGATGGATAGCCCTTTAGAATTTCCTCCGGAATTATCGGAAGTTACGAGGAGTGGAGTTGATTCACGAATAGACATAGATAACGAACCAATGGATCTTAGCAAAAGCGATTTAAGAGTGTCTCCCACCATACCTGAAATACCAACGGCTCGTGAATCAAGTGTACTTGCATCACTTGCGTCAAACACAGCTAAGCTACCGCATCATCAGAGCCAATGGTCAAATGGTGAACCTATGCTACATACTTATTTGACTGAAAGAGCACTTTTGGATTCAAAAATCAAACAAAGTCAAGTAACATGCAACTTAAGCAAAACGCGCAAAATTGAACTTCAAAACTCTATATTCAAAGAAAGCGATGGTGAAATTGTGACTGTAACAAAAACTAATTTGACACATGTGAATGATAACAACTCCAAAAATGTGCCGAATTCAAAAGAGGATATCGTAAAAGCTTGTGAGGATCCAACATTGACCAAAACCACTCCTCTTGAACTTAAACGAGCACGAACACCTAGTTCCGGTTCTGAAAATGCAAAACATGTAGTATCCGAGTATTTAAAACATGCAAGAATTAACCTTATCAAAACTCGCGACGATACGTTACAAAATCAAATAGACAATTCAAGTGATGATAGTAACGGTGCAAAAACGGTTGAAGAGAAATCGAAACTAGATGATCTCAATAACTCAGAGGAAGATTCAATGAAGTTGCCGTCATTGGATCATGATCCGATTGCTCGCAAAGTTGTTATAGGTGTAGGAGGTGTAGCGTTTAAAGTGAGCAAGGGAAAGGAATTTGAAACTGCGCAATCCTATTTGCCTGGCAGACTTATGGAGGACGGACGTAGAGTTTGCGATTTTTGTAATAAAACATTTACGAAGCCATCTCAGTTACGACTGCATCTCAATATACATTATATGGAAAGGCCGTTTAGGTGTAGTGTTTGCGCTGTCAGCTTTCGAACACGTGGACATCTTCAGAAGCATGAACGTTCGGGTTCGCATCATAATAAAGTTTCAATGACCTCTACATTCGGTGCAGCAACATCGTTTAATCCGCGACCTTTTCGATGCTCGGATTGCAATATAGCATTTAGAATACATGGACATTTAGCTAAACATCTAAGAAGTAAAATGCATGTCATGCGACTCGAATGTTTATTTAAATTGCCATTTGGTACATTTACAGAAATAGAGAGAGCGGGTGTTAGTTTAACAGACATTGATACGACAGATTGTGCGAGTTCTTTAGCAAGTTTGCAGTCTCTTGCGCGAAAATTGCACGAGAAAGATCCTACGAAACTTGAATATCGCGAGCCTAACGGTTCTATGGCAGCGATTCCTTCTGCAGGCAGAGAGTCGTCCGAAGACGAAGATATTACTATGCCTCCGGAAAAGACATTTGAAAGTGAAAAAGATAGTGAGATAAAAACAATTGAATCAAGTGAAGTTCCAGATCCAGAAACACGAGTTAATTATAGTGCCACAGATAATTAGTGCCAAAATTATACTAAGTAGTATGTTTACGTGCAATTTTGTTTTTATTGTTGATTTAAGATTTAATTATTCTTACTGGGGTTTGACTTGAAAAGTGTGAAAACAAAATGATGCGCTTTAATGATATACAATATTTTTATTTCAATGTAATTGTAAAATGTGTTGTAAATATCTCAAAATTAATTAATATTGTTATATTTGCTTCCATTATAAGGCTTACATATTGTTACATAAGTAGCTGTAACTAGAAATAATGGAAACTGTTAATTGTTCATAAAAGGCAAAAAAAAGAGAAAAGATTTAACGTGAAATTTGTCTAAAATATTCGTACAGAAACAATGGAGGTCCATATTTTAGAAAAAATACTTCAAATATCAATGAAACATATTCCAAAAACGTATAAATCATATTACCGTTACTCTTTTGTATGTATTTTTATAAAATATATACCACAATGTATTTACACTGTGTAACATCTACTTCCAAAATCGTTTATCATAAAAATAATTGGCATATCAACTTCCATAAACGAAATTTAGATAAACATATAAGATCCTTGAAGAGTCTTCCATATCGAAAATAGTACTTGTGCTAGATACTTGTTTTATACTAGTTACTCTTCGTCTGGGTAAATATTTGACTAGCAAAACAACGAGTTAAACTCTGTATACATGAGAAGGGATGCATAAATTTTCGTCAGTTTATCTTGAAAATAATAAGGCATTGTTAACGTAAATAACAATTTTTGTGCATCGAAGAGTAAGACGCCAGTTGTTTGTAAGACACTTGGTACATATACGTACTTACTACCTATGTGCAGTTTTAAATCGCGCAATATTTCATTTGTGTCAGTCGGCATTTTCTGCGTGTGAGACATATAATGATTAAGTAAAACAAGGTTTGTGTACGAAGTTAACGCGCATTCTATGTTTGTATAAAAATATATTATGACACTATTTATAAAAATATTTGTACCGAAACTTGCAAGGCCAAATTGTATTAGTAAGCTTGACAACATATCATTCATATGTGCATTTTTAAAACTCGTTATGTGTTAATAAATCTGAACGATTGATATAATCGTAAGGCACAGACGTTTTCTTTATAAACAATCTTGTTTATGTAATTTTATATAATTAAAGTACCTACTGATAATGAAATATAACAGCAATGGCTGTATTTTTCGTTATGTAATACTTTTTTTAAATACCTTATTATATCATACTAACATGCATATGTATTCCATTTTCATGATGTAATTATTGTTAATACGAATCCAATTTTGAGTTGTATATTAAATTTCTCCAATTCTTGTGGAAAGTCGAACTGTTATAAAACAACGAGTAGCATTTACTTCTATTGTGACTGTGCGATGTGCTTTCATATTATAAAAAGTAATATATCATCACCTTATGTATCGTCTTTAAAACAAATAAAGTTTATAGTCGTAAATTGATACTTCCATAGGTATAGAATTGTCTCCACCTAAACCATTGTGAACTGAATGTTTAGTAGCTGTTTAATTTCTTATTTGAAATATATAACGTGATGATGACTCTCAAAAGAATAATTTTATTTGTACTTTTTGAGATTCAGAGTGTAATA
>DWDZ01000149.1:0-10419 GCA_018245715.1 Passova passova rudex
AACTCGATTTCCACTTTAGTTTCCACCTGCTATAGCGTTAAATATTATATGAGCAATTTTATATATCACAACACCTGTAAAATGTGAAATAAAGGTTTTCGGATCTTTAAAAATTGCCTTTCACTACTTTGAAAAAAAAGCATACGTAAGAAATTAATTTATTTATACACATAATTATATAGTAATCTAATCTAAATCTAATCAATATAGGGGCCAGACCTGTGTGTATATTTGTATTTCAGTATCATAATATATGTGTATTTTAATATACAAATGTTAACACAGACAAAATTAATACACGTGGTTCATAAAAGAATCACTGTCGTAATTTGTAATCGCATCCACAGCCTCCGACTCGGCACTCAGGGTCACTGACATTTGAACCAACTGTTCATAATAATATATATATCACATTTCTGCGTACTATAACGTTACATATTGTTGCGTAAAGCAGTTGTCATTTGTCAATCTACGAGTGTTTTTAACGTAAGACTGTAAAATGGTGTAGATGACTCACCTCAATCTTCCGCTTGAGGAAGGGCCTCTTGAGCTCGCGGTCGCCGTCCTTGCGCTTGTGCATCTGCTTCATCATGGCCTGCATCTCCGGTATGGGCACGCACAGCGGCCGCTTCACCCAGTACAGCGTGTAGTACAGGTCCACGATGTCGCATCGCAGCCTCGCGTCGTTCGACAAGTGGCTGTTCATGTTATTCCACAATCTGAAACGTTTTTTTTTATCTTTACATTGTTATTTCACACTCGACATGACGCGAGCGCCAGTCGGCACACATTTTGCTGGTGTTACTTTTATCCGTAATTTAGATTACGGGAGTTTAAATAGTTTTAAACAATGTAGTATTATAACTACATAATATACATACATATTTTTATTCACACGTATCCAGGGACACCTGTCCAACAAACTGAATAATCTTCAATTATTTAAATCTTTTTTACCTATGATTGCTATTACCTTAATGTCTTAAAACCCATCTTTACTTATGATTATATATTGAGTTTGCCGAGGTAGAGAGAGAGAGAGAGTACAAAAATATGAATAGGAAAAAAGGTAGAAAGAGAGAGCAGGAGAAAGAGTAAGGGATAGAGAGTAGGAGAGAAAGACAGAGAGAATGGAATAGAAAATCATAGTAACCTGTGCACCACGGCCTCGGTGTCGAGGCGGTGGCGCTGCGCGCGCTCGAAGGGCGGCATGGCCACCAGCAGGCGCGCCAGCCCGTGGCGCACGCCCGGCTCGGGGTCGCTCTCCACGGCTGTCAGCAGCGACGACAGGTCCTCGGCGCGCCCGTCCACACGCACGAAGTCCACCAGGCATTCGAACGCCGCCAGCCTCACGTCTATAACATTGGACTCCAATAGCATAGTATCTTCGGTGATCCGACCAGTTTAAGATCTATCGTAATTGAACATCAGTAATCTGTGAAGTTCCAATTGATTTCATCCCTGGGAACGTATTCGCAAGGGGGCGTTACCGATGTACTGTCCGTACTGCGCGTACGCGCGAAAGAGCGCGGGCACGCTGGGCAGGTGGCCGCACTGCTGCAGGCGGCGTACGGCGCGCAGGCAGCTCACGGTGGCCGCCAGCTTGTAGCTCGGCAGCACCTTCTCCAGGTTGAGCACGCGCGTGATCTCCTCCAGCACCAGCTTCGTGTCCGCCGACAGCGACTCGGCTGTGATCGGCGCGCCCTGCCCACCCACCGCGACACTCTCTTAATCCTTCGCTACGACTACTTTGGTTTCAATGTTACAATGAAAATCTTAACAATACAATCGAATAACATTGAACACTTCTTCATTGCATGCACCGTTACAAAACAAAGAAAGAAAAGGAATATTTCAACAAAAACTGAAGCACCGACAAAAGGCATAACTTATCACTCCAATAGCGGTTTCTGCCAGGCAACTTTTAGTCCAACACATACAATAGGTAAGGTAAGGACACATAACTCACAGGCTGCAGCACGGATATAACGGGCGTGATGGTGGCGGCCAGCGCGTCCACGAGGGCCGCCTTGTAGTAGTTATCGGAGTAGTGGTTCTTTGAGTTGTCGTTGTACTTGAACAGATCTAGTAGAAATCTCACTACTTCGGGCGGGCAGATGCCGTGGATGTTTCTTAGACCTATTAAACAAATTCATATTCGTTATATTGAAATATTTGCTATCCAATTTCTGCCTACTCCATTAGGCGCCTAGAATAATACTACCGGGAAGGAAACGTGCATACATTACAATTCTCTATAAGGTTCTCTGGTCTCTTCTAAGGTCTCTTCTCGGTTCGGCCCAAGCTACCAAACTGGACAAAATACAAAGACCATTTAATCCTTGATGAACTCCCACACCTGCTTCCCTGCCTTCGACGTGACCTAAGTGGTAAAATGTATACTTCAAAAGCCCTTACTAACCAGCCATAGCAACCGGAATTGTTTTTTGCAGGAAATAATGCTGGAGATTATCAAAGTTGTTCTGTTTGATGATGTGCGGCGCCGCGAACGAACCGAACATCTTGCGGAAGATCGTCAACATGGCGGGCGGGCCGGCCCAGGAGCTTATCATGGCGTTCGCGACCTACAAATATAAAAGTAACATTGTGTATTTAAAACAATTCAAAATTCTCTAATCAATACGTCTTACTTCATTGTTTGTCAAAGCAAATTCTGTATGACGTTGTCAAGCAAATTATTAAGCAGATCAATTACATAGGACAAATTTCGTTGACAGAATTTATTATACATAATAAAGACAAAGACAACGTTGTTTATTTGCACAAATATGAGTACATAAAAAGACGTTACAAGATTATTAGTTCAAGCCATATTTTGCCTTATGCGGCGTACACATTCAAGAAATGGAAACAAAACATAGACATTATTATTACAATCAATTATAACATCCCGTTGTTTCTCCCACTACCATATTTTACTAACACGCCGCTGCAGGCTAAGCGTACAAGACTCACTCACCTTTGTCAAACAATGCGCTGCTCTGCATCGTATCTTGTAGAACGTCTGCTCGTTTTCAATGGTGTCCGTGAGAGCCTTCCTCGTGGCCGGCTCCGGGTAGTTGTGCAACGCGTCTATAGCCTCGCTCTGCGCCGTGACGTCACGCTCGTGACGCAGCTGGTACTGCCATTGGTAGTCCGGCTGGGATACCACCGTGCTACGGAGGAGCAACATCTCCGGGTCTAAGCGGATCCAGAGTACAGGAGAATCACTGAAAGTTGAATATAAACAGGAATATATTATTAAGAGGATATGATTAGCATTGTTTTACTCATATGTCGATATGTGATTGTCAAATAAAAACCATGTTCATATACATATAATGGAACATACAAAATAAATTTACATGTATTTTTAAGAGTTCTTTGCCTCACACTAAACGAATTAATTGATTCATTAAATTTATGCCTCCAGGCATTAAGTCCGCCCCTTGTACTCTAGCATTAGGTGGTACGATAAAGTTTAAATAAATAAATAAAACAAATAAACTGTGGCCGAGTAATATTTGTATCGATCGTAGAATTTAGAATTTCACTCCACTCACTCCATAGCGGACAGATCCATGTCGACTTCCTCGCCGGTGCACAGAGGGATCTTCTTCTTCTTGTTGCGTCGACTCTTACTGTGGCACGTGATGTCCGCCTTCACCACGGTGTTCTCTATCTGCAGCGTGTGCTTGAACGTGCCGTCCAGCTCCTGCAGCTGCACCAACAGCGGCCCCACGTACTTGCGTATACCCCGCTCATGGACAGAGTCCTGTCGTATCTCCAGCTCCACAGTGTTCCTGTTGTTATAAGATGTTACTCTTGTATCGTTTAGAAAGAGGGAAAGAGAGAAAGAGAGGTTGCATTCTGACATTTACGAAACAAGCAAAATACATACACATAGTAACAGTAACTATGAAACGTTTACACAAGCCATTACTGTTTTTGCACAAATTACAAGATTTGTCTAGTTACACAATAGAATACAAATTCACATGGGAAAGATTAAGATCTTCCTAGATATTCTCAATACGATTGTTTATTAAATTAAGGATATTTAAAGCCTGCGAACGCCATCTAGCGAGTTTTAATGTTTACTATCTGTACACAGCAATAGGCAGTTGTTTAGTCCATTCGCAAGCTTGTAAGTAACCATACAGACTTTGCTTTGCTTAACAGATTGTTTAATTAAAAATTTTGAAGGACTCAAAAGATTTATCATCACAAGTTCGATAAGTGCAACACCATGCAAGCACCTGACTTGTATAATAATACTAATATAATAAAGTGAGAACAATATAAACGCACCTCTTTCTGTTAAAAACCGACGTAAGTGTGAATTTGGCGTGACCACCGGTCCGGACCCACTGGTCGACGAACACCGCCATATCTTTGCCGGTGACTGTGAATATCGCTTTCACGAACAAGTTCGTGGAGAGAAGCAAATGGCCCCAGAGACCGCTGCCGATCTTCGTGTTGGCGGCATTGGTGGCCAGGGACAGCTGCTTGTTGAACACTTGGAGCAGCAACTCCTGACCTATCCGTTGTTCCAACATGCGGAGGACTAGGTGTGATTTTTTGCGCATAACCTGAAAACATAAAGAATGGCTGCAACAGGGACAGTTCTCAAATTTATGTCAACCACTTATGACATTTACAAGTTACTGGTTTATTGTACTATTAGCGACCCGCTTCGGCTTCGCACGGTGTTTGATCACTTTGCTTTATTGTCAATTATTTACGACACCACATTACAAACCTCAAAAATGTTGTTACTTTGTTAGGGTGGAGTAATGGGGCAACTTACCGTCAATATTTGTTCCAGAAATGAATCTTACAAATATTTCTAGGTACCTCAATGTATCTGGGCGACATGGTGAGCACGTTGCGAACTGGGAAGTAGAACGTGTCGCGGCACTCGTCGCGGGAGCCGCTGACGGGCGGCTGCCACGGGTCCAGCACTATCCCGCCGTACTGCTCCTCATACTGTACCACCTGTGGACCGTTTTATGTTTAATTTTAAGTACTGTACTAAATATTTACTAGTGAAATAATCTTCGTCTAATACCCCGTTGGGAACCTGGCGTGATGTTGAGTTGTTTTTGTTGTTGTTGTTGTTTCACTATCCTTATGTTTATTTTTTTCAAACTTAATTGCAGTATACATAGTATACACATGTGACATCCCAGCAAGTTACATAACAAATATTAAATTGTAATAGTCACATCAAATCAAAAGCAGCGTATAACATTACCTCTTGCAATTCCTGATGGGTCATGTACTTATATTCGTTGTTTCCGAAACACTTTTTCGAGTACAATCCGTATAGGTAGTCCGGTATGCCCTTGGCCAGCCACAGGTCGGACCAGTTCTGCATAGTGATAAAACAGCCGAAGAACTGCTCGGCCACGGCTTGGGCCATCGCTTTACGGCTCACGAAAGTCTGGTCGATGATGGCGATCGAATGGAGAAGGTGAGTGCTCATGATCGACATAGTTGTGTAGGCTGTGGCGTCGTCTTCGGTCTGCAAATTAAATGATGGTAAGTTGTAATAAAGAATTCAATCATCCCCTTACTGGATATGGATCACCTCTTAAATAAGACAGATTAGGGCCATAGCCTATTATGCTAGCAAAAGTACGGGTTCGAAAACAACATACACCATAGAGACCATTCTCAAGGGTTAAGATTGGCTCATGATGTGAAACTTTTCTTTATAACACTGAAAATGCTACAACTCATTTGATAGCTTACTAAATCTCTAATTTTATTAATACCCATAAGTCACATACACTCACAAAAATTTTGTACTATTAGGAAAATTAATGTGCAGTATCCATTGCTCTTTCATCCTCATAATATTATCTATCAGTTATTTTGTCTTTGTTCATGTTTTTGTTATACTCTTCTTGTTTTTTGTCACTTAACATAAATAATTGTGAACCACTATATCCAAATATTATGTACACATTTTAGAATATTAGTAATCACATTGAGAGCTGACTACAGTATGTACCAACCTCATCCACAAACACCTGTTTGTAACAAGGATATGGATACCTCGTTGACAATGTTTCTTCATAGAACTCGAACGCTTCATGCAGGTATCTGACAGTGTTCTTTAGAATCTGCATCAAGTGAGGCAGACAGTAATGTGTCACTTCATTCATGTGAGGATCGATGTAAGCTTCAAATGGCCTATAAAGTTAAAAATTTCAATGTAATAACTGATCCTTTGTACAGAAAAACCTCTCCTAGGTTTATCTTACATAGCTTTTAATTTGTAAGCCAATGTCAGTGGACTAATATTGACACAAACAATGCTTTTCTTGTTTCAAAATAGCTCTGAAAGTATTTTTACACTGCATTTTTTCTATAAACCTATAATAGCTTGAGGGATACCTAAAGACGATGTATGATAACAATAACAATGATACACTCACTAAGTGAACATATAGCTATATCTTTTAATATTTTTTTATAATAAAATGGCAGTGCAAACAGTCAGATGGGCATCCATATTATAAATATATATTCACCTTACACTACAGTCACTGCAATATCAGAGAAACTATCAATGCATTACTTTCCTTGAACAAACCCTATAATGTGATTAATGACAAATCCTATGTCCTATCCTACCATAAACACCTACAAACGAAACTCAAGCACAAAACATGCATGTGTGCCATAGATAACAACTTTCCAACTGTGCTCTAAAGAATAGTAAAAGTCTATTTCCGGCTTTCCCAACATTTATTTCCCCGAGCCTTCTGTAACCAAATATAACATTTTCATACCCCCTTTAGGTAAATTTCAACAAAAATAAGATTTACCTACTCGTTAATTTTTTTTTTGGAAATGTAATTGTACGTATATTATGTCCGCCCCTTGACATTTCTCTATGCCTCACTAGGGGGCTTGCCCTCTGGTTGGGAAGTCCGGTCTAGTTGGTCCAAAGGAAGAAACTTCCCATGTGTGCATTGAAAAATATTTTGTGTTAGAATTAGAGAGTTGGCATTAGAAAATTCTTACCCAATGGCTAGAGCGATGTTGGGTGCACACGCTGGTGTATTGACGACATAATGGAACGTCTTTCGTCTATGATCCGGTGTGTACACTACATCCAGCAATTCACCGCATGACACAGCTGTCAGGCACTCGTCCACTGTGAACTCCAATTTCCATGTGCAAGGCTCGGCAAAACTGTCCACACAGGGAAACCATAAACGAGCAGAGTGACCATAGGTGAACATGTGCGCAGATTTCTGAAATTCAGAATAACAGTGAAGTCATTTCATTCATTCATTCATTTAAACGGGCTTCTCTTTGACCAGGAGCTCACTCAATGGTAAGTGAGGCATAGTCTAGGATGTAGCATGCTTGTCTATAATGTCTCGCAGTGAAACGCTTGACTTTGTAATTTAAAAAAAGTTTCCTTTTCTATCTTGACATGATTTATAATCATTTTATAGACTAGCAACGCATACTTAATGTGTGTAGCAAACACTGATGGCAGTTTATTAAATTAATGTAGTTTCAAAACTCTAACTTTCTTTCAACTCAACTCAAACTTTCAAAAATCAAGCATTCATTTGTAGTATAGATCAAGGGGCTTGTGACATACATATCGTAATACAGGGAAATAAAAAGAAATTATGATAGCTAACCTCAACTAAACTACCATCCCCCTCAGGCACAACAAAATGCATGCCTCCTTGAGGTGATTCCAATGAGAACTCTATTCCGATCCGTAGTCCTCTGCCCTCACCAACCAAGTGTGCTGCGTCATCGGGCACCTGGAGATGCAGCTCTCCCGAATTATTATCCGGATCTACCTTACGGGCAGCTGACAGATGGTACTGGGAAAAATCTTCCAATGATCGCCTGTTTGTAGAATTTTTTTTCACTGTTAATGGTTCTGTTTAAATTTTATTTTCAAATGTAACTTAATATGTAAAAGATAATTGAATATAAAAATGCTAATGGTAATTAATATTGGATGTATAGGACCTTCAATATTATGAGATTCAAGAATATCAGTCTTGATGAAACAAATACTTTTTTGTTACTTAGTATCAACACATTTGGGATACTTAAAATCATTATTTGTCATTTGGTACTCTTGCCTACCCCATTAGGGACTCGGTGTGGTGGTAAAATAATAAATCAATAAAGTCAATAAAATAACTTGATACAGAACTGTTTTGAACAAAAAACTTACGTATGAGGATCCTTTTGACATATATCCAGAAATGGGTCACAGTATTGAAAGTTGGCTTCATATTGATCATTAAGGCAGACCCGATATATTCGACACTGTTTAGCATTTAGCCGGATGTGCCTTAAGTTGTCTTTCAATGGGACGATAGTCAACTCCACAAAACCCTAAAATATATAATAGTTCACAGAACTGTCTATCTACCTAACCTAAATAAATTATTTTAAAACATCTAAAAACGCTACAGAGAAAGACTAGATCTCACACCACGGACAATAATAAAAGTAATCATAAAATAAGATATTTTTGTTTCACTTACAATAATACTTCTTCTTTCAAAGCTGATTCCCGTCAAGCTTAATATTTGATGAGCTGTAATAATAGGCAAAACAAATCGGAATAAGATGTTATGTTCAATTGAACCAAATTATGCTTTCCGATAACGTAAAATACTTATAATTTGAACGGGCGGCTGTTGTCACCTGTCCTTTCCTTTTTCATGATTTTACTTGGCAATAGGACAAATATTATGAAATTAACTTATGCTATCATTCATTATTAAATAATTCTATACTCTGAACATAACATATTCAGACATCGTTCCTTGTTTTGACAGATAAACAGTCTACTATTTTTATTTCTAATATTAACATGTAGGCAGGCTGCTGTTAAGTATTAACCTATGCCGAAGCTATGCCACACCACAGATAACCAGCAATTTAGACACAGATAATATTATGAATAATATATTCTTATGAATTGAAATTATTTTGTTGAAAACAGTTAATTAGATATTAACTTTGCATGCACCTTATGAATACGCATGAATTTGATTAGTCCTGTCAGTTAGTCCTATTAGTAAATGACTGGCATTACAGTGTTTATGAAAAGGTATTAGGCTGGATTATAAATAAAACGACTGTCAAATCAGTCAAATTAAATTCTAGTGTCAAAAACCTTTCTCTATGACCCAGTGCCCTATAGTCTTTGTCATTTAGTCTATTTTTTTGATTCTGTGCTATTACTTTATGTCAAAATAACGTCTAGGTAGAGAAAAAGAGATTGCGATTAAAATTAATTTCTGTATAATAACTGTGCTATTATACTTCCAATTTCATGTGAAATCTAGAAACCTGAATGGAACAATAACTCAATTTTAATGTTCTCTTTCGTCCTATGTCGTCAAAAATGGGGGACTCGCCATACTTGACTTGTTTGGTTCTGTATATATTTTCTTTTCAAATTATTGTTACTAATTCTCGAACGTCGAATGTTTGGAAATTGGATGTCGAGGAAGGACAAATTGTTGACGGTACCACATTGTCGCAGGTCAGTTGTATTACCATTGTTTACTTTTATATGACAATATAAATAATGTGTTCAATCACATATTTTGGTTGATTTCTAGTGCCTTCTTATACGTGCAAATATTTTGAAGTTTTTCGCCTTGAACGCAGAGGCATGTACTGTACGTTAGCAAGACTATTAGTGTACTAAGTCAACGTAATGTAATGTTTTGTTTGTATTGGGAGTGGGTGATGAAACTTTGCCCTTAGTTTTGGGAATAAAACCCATACCCAGGACTAACATATGTGTGCTATGTTAATGTACAATAAGATTGTAGAAATCATACTGAGTATTTACGAGTTATACTTTGACTTATTAATTTTTTCATGGTAATATTATAAATATATTGTAACATTCCAATGAAAACTGCTTTCACAAATTTGAAGCCTGTGATGTATTTTAGGATGATACAGACAAAGCTAAAATCAGTGAAGAAGACACTGTATTTAATATAATATCATCAACAGTGTATTATGGCAACACCTGGACTAAGCATGGTTTTGATATGTTCTGCACGGATTGCCAGATTTATGATCAGCAAAGGTAAAAGCACCAATAGTTCCCATATTCCAATATGCTTCTAACATAAGAAAACCTGTAAACTCATAAAAGTTGTCTATTTTTTTTGTTTAAATAACATAATTGTGTGGTTGATTGTTTTAATTATTTACTTCTAAGTCACATTAGGCATGGTTTATCATTACTCTGAATTATTTGTTTAAGGACTGAATACACCTGATTATATACAAATAAATTGTGTCCCAAGTGTTTTGTCTTGTTGTATAATGTATTTAAACCAATTGTTAAAACCATTAATGATCTGTTACATATAATCAAACACATTACCA
>DWDZ01000150.1:0-10409 GCA_018245715.1 Passova passova rudex
AATGTTAGCAACAAGAACGCGAGCTAGGTACGCCACCAAGACACGGCTCGCCGATCGAAAGAGGATGTACGTACGGGTACTTCGTACGAAATTGAGTTGTTTAGCTTAACGCGATAACGATAAATCGCACCGGTTCAACTGAGCAATTACTGTCGTGTGCTTTATTCGCCTCTCCTCGGTAATACAATTAAACCGACTACACAACTATCTGTTTGTGTATCACACAACTATTTGTATCAAACGCGTATACGACGACAATGGAACATTTGTTTTTATTACAACCATAGATATAAATTGCAAGTTGTGCGTAAAGTAGTGTAAACGAATTAAAGTAATTTAATTACATCAATGTCAAATGTCAAAAAGTTCTTTGACCTGGTAAATAACATCGGCCAGTCATTTGTGTGAAATTTATTTTTTCCTTTTATATGTAAAAATACTTAAATTTCCACTACAGCTTTTTCTTGACAAACGAATTCCACCTCAAAACACCTATTATATTACCTGAAACAAAAATAAAATATACATTTATATAATAACATCAAATCGGTAAGACGATGAAAAAATAAATAAATATTTATGAACACCTAACTCAGATAACAAGCGCAAGCGGCAGTGTTTATGAGTCTAAAAATGTAAATCAAGAGAGACTAGTGCACAGTATGTGTTACGTGTGATACATAAAAAATTCCACGGATGAGAACATACCGGGGCCAATGCCATGGCTAGCGATGCCTATTTAAAAAAAATGTAAAACGTTCATGTCGGTTCCGTGAAATGGTCAAGGGAGCGGGGTGGCCCAGTGTAAGTAAACTAATTTGCGGCAGCCATTTTGCAATATGACGCGCATTATAACGTCTCTTTATCGAGTCCATTTGGCCGTTGCTACTCTTTTTAATATCGTGCTTTAATTTTATGCGCCTGTATCTCTGGGGTTATAGCTTAATTGGGGTTTTTCGTACTCAAGCCTGCGTTTTTATTATTCATTGCTTATGTAAGGAATGTAATTTTTCCCTTTTTTATTACTACCATTGCTAGTTAAGCTTAGTTACCCTTCCAGGGAGGTTTTTTATGGTTTTTTCAAAATATATAGTTGTTATCATATTATTTTTTTGTGTATCGATTCGAGTAAGCAGCTGTCAAAATAGGTCACTGACGGCAACGGACATCTACAGAGAATGAAAAGGACTATAGTAGGTAGGTAGTAGGTATCAAAGAGTGAAATGTTATTATTAATTACTACTTAGAACTTAACTTAATTGGTAACAGAGCTGCAGAAATAGGTTTGTTAGTAACTATGTTTCAGGGAGATAGATTATTGTATTGATGTCTTATTTATAGTTGATCACTGACGCGTTGCTACGCCTTAGTACTTGGTCACTTACATAATACTCACGGCTTCGCAACCACATCCATCATAAAGAAATAAAATTCTATGTAATGCCAATTACTTAAAGTAGAAATAGGTGTAGAAGAACCGGACGAATTATATTTGTAACATTTCCTACCACTTAATAAAATTTTCGTGATTGTTGCATATTTTAGATTTATATAAATTTGCTAACTAATTAATCATATACTAATTATGATAAATCCTTAAAATTTAAATTAAAAAAACAGGAATTTCTTTAAGTAATGAATAATTTCCTTTTAGTATTAATGTAGTTATGTCTGTTCGCGCTGCGTTTGTTTCATTTGCATAATAACTAAGGCCGCGAGTGGGTAGAGTTGTAGGCGAGGTTTTGTTTTGTTTTCATAGTTAATCTCAATGCTTATCAAGCTATCACTTACATTCATATCAAGTTAAACAATATACCCGGGCATTACCGTTTAGGTCACCTAAAATTTAATAAATCTAAGATTTACATAGTTTTAAATAATAACATGGGACAAGGTATGAATTATTACGTAAATTAACAACAAATTACTAGTGACCTACCCAATAACAGTTCTAAAACTAGCCGATCCGATAGAACTAGAAAGTTAAGATGAAGAACATCGTAAATCAACGATTAAATTATCCAATTGTCACACGTTAAGCAATTTAAAACTTGTCAAAGGTAACTGGAACAACTGGTTTTACTTGAGCATTAGCATAAATGGCAAATGCTACGTTTGAACAGAAGCCGTATTGTTGCAAAACGTATACAATGTACCCAATAAGAAATACGTACAATAAGAATTTCGTTGTATGACAATGTTTTCATTAAATCAGCCGCACGGATGAACAAGACTTAAGCCTAGGGAGATAAATGAACTCGCAAACGTAATGGTGTAATACTGCGTAAATTCGGAGTGAAGGTGATTTTTACTGCCGGAAACAGTGGGATAATAAAAACGTTTGACTGTCGAATTTCCCCTGATTGTTTACTCTCTGTACAAATGATCATCAGTTGTGCCGTTACTATTTGGACGGTCAATTTGCGTCGAATGTTTGAACACCCGTAATTAAATAATCATTCAATTAAATCAATGCGATAGTTATCACAATATCGAATTCAGTTGATTTGTGACCCGTTTTGCAGGTATAGGCTTTGACTGACGTCAATTAGAATCCACACGATGACAATGCCGCACATAGGTACACGAGTACTCCTTCCTTCCAAGTACTTGCACGATCCTTATTGTGAATCGTGGCGATTAATACGAATTAATCGCCACGATTCACAATAAGGATCAGTTTAGAAAACAAAAAAGTAATAAAAATGCGTAATCCGAAACGCACCGGGCCGTTACGAGAGAGACTACTTAAGACGTGCAAAGTCAGTTTTCAAATTAATTTCCCAATCAAATACGCGAAACGTTTATCACGCTTTATAAAAAATTAAGCCTATTAATCACAATATTGGACAGCTATTGGCGGAGGGCTTCGATTCGAGGGAAAAAAATTCCTTTATTGAAAATTGAGAACAAAGAAAAGTGTTTCATTCTCGGATTTCTCTTGAATATCAATTTTTTAAAGTTGTAGCAACGACTGATACTAAATGACTATTTTCATATAGTAAAAATAAACTCATATTGTGAGCTTTTGCGGTGTTGCTTCGAAATGTGCGTGAAGAGTATTATTTGGCAAATATGTATATGATATATCAGTATAAGTAATTCAAGAAGGTTATAATATGGCAATAATAAAACCAATTTTGGGCACCAACAATTCGGGCTTTTACTTAATCACTTAAAAACAAAACGAACTCTACGCCTTGACTGATGCAAAATACCAGCCAGCGACCCCCTTAACATTTCTACTAGCTTATTAAACGAACATAATAAGTACTATACAAAACACTGTTAAACAAAACTTAAATACTTCGCTTATCTCTTATTTATTTCAGTTCGTTTGCTGTGTTGAAGGTAGGCTTTGCTCAATTTTCTTTAGTCTTTGTTGACTCTACAGTGAACATAATGAATGCGAAAATTGGAACTAGAATATGGCCGTTGTTTGTTTTTTAATGTTTTATTTACTTTTCTTGAAAGGAAATTAAATTCCTTTTGAAAAGTCTGCAATTTTGTTGCAGGGAAAAGTGTCATAAGAAAGCATTGAATTTTATACAATTGCTCTATTTTGCAATCGATGTCTTTTTTTAAACTACATAAAATGAAATGTTAAATATTATGGGATTAGCACAAGAATCGAGCGTTATATTCTTGCTAAATAATTCTCTTTGTAATCTTTCCAAGACTTTTTCATATTTATATATTTTATTCAAAAGTCTACTATGTCTTCCACTGTATGTAAAGTGAAAGTGTAGTAAGTGGTCACGCCGAGATACTAGAAATATCTCGATACACAACACCGTAATCAGTTACACTCTTAACGTCTGTACCTGGTCTATCGTTTGGGAGCACAAGTAATAATGTTTTAATACGTGTTCAATGGAAGTTACATCTCACCTCACTGTCTTGTACTGACTGTTACAACTTAAAGTTACATAGTTTAAGCTTTATAAGCGTATGTAATTGGATCTAATCTATCTTAAGGATATCTGTAACTGACGTTTTTGATAAGAGTTAGAAGAGGCGAAATGATCAGGACCGTAGCACGTGGAAAATCTTAACTTTTCTTGCTAACCTTAGCATGGAAATGAGGCTCAACTATATGGAGAGCCTTGCATGTATTAACATGTACTACAACTCCAACTTATTATCAACTTATTTCCGCTGGTCCCCTACCTAACGATCAATAACCGTGCATTTATTTGTATTTAAAGTTTACTTTAACGCTCTCTAAATAAACTTTAAACATATTTCTTAAGAAACAAGGCAGTGTTCTCGACCGATTATTAATAAATAATATCACTCGCAACGTAAATCGTTACTAGCCATTTTATTTTTAGACATTGGAACAAAAATATTCATCCGTTAAATAGATTTTAATATGATCACTAATGTCTACATAAAGGTGTACACAAAGTGTGATAAAATAGTTCGGTGAAACGATGTCTCTTACGACATAATTACATTATTCTTAACGGGGTAGGCAGAAAGCACTGAATGCTAAGTTTTTCTATCCTTATAAACCTAAAGGGCGTCGTATGCATTTCATATAATAATAAAAATAATAAAACAACTGACTTCTCTACGTACTACGTTTATGTATTAGCATGTATAATAAATATTAAATGCATAGACAAACTATAAATTTGGTATAATCTTATATAACACCATATACACGCGCAGATATATCAATATAGAATTAATGTATGCTTGCTTTTATCGTACGACAAGTGAAAGTGCATTAACTACGGCCGCACTGCGAATATCTCGATCGGCGGGCCCTCATTCCGGCGTCCGCGGTCCGACTGACCGGATACCCTGTTTCACAGCACCTGTTACGTTCGCAACAACTCAGTGGAGCGTTGCAATTTTTAAATCTCTCTAATATCTATTACGTGTGCAATAGACAATATTGAACACCGTTATATTTATCTTATAGTTTTGCAAACATCATCCGAGAACAATACGTAGCGTATACCATTTATCGTACAAGTTTTATTTTATACGGCTGTAAAAGTTAACGGTTACTTCCATATAGATATGTATTAAGATATTCTTGAGAAAATTACATTTATTTAATAAACTTTGTGTTAAGTACTTTTATAATACTAAAAGTTATCTTAGAGTGTCTCTCAGTAGTGTCACACGTGTCCATCTGATCCCCAATTGACATTGTGACCAGACGTAGAACAAATGTGCTCATCGCAACAAATGTTTGTCCTAGGTTGAAATCGAACCCGCGACCTCCAGTTTAACAGTCAGATACATCGACCATTAGACCAAGAGGCGAGATCCAAATGTATATTTTGATTTAAACGTAATAATCGTATAAAACGATACGGATTCATTTATTTCGACGCTCATAATTGCGAATGATGCCGATATGCTGACGGTACTAATGGTACCGATACAGATATACTAATTACATAGGCAGTAGAACGGAAAGGTAAACGTTTTGTGACACGGCCGCAACATCCCGCGCATTTAAAACTGGCTGTCGTGATTATCGGCTGCAGACTCTCGCCGAGTGTGCGCCGTGCAAATTAATGCTTCTCGTTGCATATCACATCACACAGTTCTTGTGGTGGCACGCACGTTGAAGCATTCGCAACGCACCTAAAAACTGTACGTAGACAGCGCGCAGTTTCGCGTATTTACTCACGAAACGAATACCAATGTTGCATTTACAATCGTATTCGTTTAGTTCTAACTGCGATTGCATTCCAGACGAAGAAATAAGTTTCGCGCCAATTTATCAATGCTTATCTTATCTTTACTTCGTCATCTTTCTCATAATTGAACTTATTTCAGTAATGAGCACATATATACTTTCATAATTACATGTTTAGTTTACGTCACTAACGTTATGTGATATAATATATACGTTTATGTGATTTTTATTTTTTTATATTTTACTTTTATGTTATATAATCTTTCTTTTATATTTAATGTCACCATATTTTCTTTATTTTGTTATATAATGTTTCTGTATATAGATGTTTAATGATGATTTGTAATATGTATAATATATCAGTACGATTTATCTCGTATATTATTGTATTTTTCTTTAAATTATTGAACATTTATGCTAAATCCAGTCGGCAGATTACGCACGAAACGACCTTACTGAGACCTAAGATGTGTAGCTTGGTATAAGGAGGTAATCACGATGTTTTCCTTCACCGCTGTGGTAATTCATATTTAATCATAAGAACATTCGTAACTTTATAAAGGTAGCTTGTAGTGGTCTTTACAGTGAAGCGTGCCAGGATTTGAACTCCAAACACCCCAAATTGGAAGCTTGCATGCAAACCACAACGTCAGTCATTGTAATGTATTGTACAATATAGAAATGAAGTAGACTGAATTATTTGTGGTTTATGTGGGACGTGGTGGTTAAAATGTGGTTATTTAAGTGCATTAAATCTTTATTTAAAAGCCTTTAAATAAGCAGGTAAATTGCATCAATGACGCTTAATACCGAGAATGAATTCATTAAATACAAAAAAAATGTTAAATATTTTATTGCTGTAAAGTTTTGAGCGAACTTTCCAAGAGCTGTTTCGTACGCTTGTTTAAAGGAAGCCAAACATCACGTTAAATATTTGTGGCTATATCATCCTTCCCGAACCCTGTCAAACCTTACTAACCGGGTTATTTTTGGCAACATGTAAACATAATATTTTATTCACGAAAACAGAATCCTCCGATATTGTGTGACCAAATTTGTAAATCGATACAGACTGAAATCATATGTCGCTATTAGAATTCCCATTATAATAACGAGAATGCGGCGGGATGCCTCAATGTACTAGTAACGTGATTACTGATTGAGCACGTGTATCTATACCGTTATAAGCTTGAACACCTTGAAATATAACTAAGCGCAACATGAATTATCAAACTAGGCGATTGATAACTTTATTTTTTACTAGCTTTTGCCTGCAACTTCCTCCGCGTGGAATAGTGACTTTGGGCGGCATTTTGGAGTATTTCAAAATAAATTATAGCCTATATGTTGCCGAGGACTATTAGCTATATAACGAAAAAAGATTTCATCAAAATCCATCCAGTAGTTTTGCGTGAAAGCCGGAAAATAGACAGACAGACAAAAATATTTAAATTACTTTTTTGGCTTGTATTACTTGTATGAAGACCTTGTACCTTGTATCTTGTACGGGTATTTTTTTTAGTCTTTATTCAATGTACAGGATTGATCTCTTCTACAGTTTAATTATATGTATAGATATAGATAGAATATAGATATATATATTAATTTTATAGAAGCTTCCCAATTTGGATGTAATGAATATCATCATTATATCTCCACTTTTATGCTCCGTTATTTATAACTTTATTTGAAGCGTAATCTCACATACATAAATGTAGTCATACTTGATTGAAGAATAGCAAATATTCAGCATTAAAATTAATAAATGAAGCTGGAATGTTGAAAATAGAATAATTTTATAAGACGATACAGAGAGCGCGAGAAAGAAAGACGTTATATAAAAAAAAATATCCTACATCTATTTCATTCGTAAAACTCGACTCAATTATAGAACAAAATAATTAACCACCGTTAACATGTTAATAAAAGTAGTGCAGTGTGAAAACGGCCTAACTTCAAACACAGACGATTATTATCTAGCACTCTGATTACCAGGAAACGCCCGCAGAAGTTATCGTTAAAGTCGAGTTTATACTCAACTAGTCTCGTCGTTGGAAATGTTGAACCACTACTGTTTTAGTTCGTCGAAATTTCACGAAAACTATTATATTTATGTAAATGTATTTCACAAGCAGTTACGCAATGCTGAGTCACAACATTTTCATTTCTTTTAGGTTAAAACAGTTTTTAAGTAAATGAACTTTAACCCGTTAAATTTATTACAATCAAGATTGCAAATAATTATTTTTATCTAGCATGTAATTATTATATACATTCATGAAAACACGACATGATTATGAATTCAAAATATTGATATAGCCGTCCCTGATGCGACCAACCATTACCCTTATTAAAAGCTAGAACGCTTAGATTGTTAGAGGTTTCCATTGTGAAATTGGCGCTAAATAGCAACCCTGCGAAGCCCTCCCCTGACAGCCACGCAGCTTACCAAACAAGTAACATTTAATATTTCCGAGCGGGGGAGGTGATCGTTACTAAAGGGGATCCGCCGCTGGCAGGTGACTCCGCATATGCCCTCTTTAAATGCCAACGACCCCCGGGGTAATAAAACATACACCTTTTATTGATAGTGTAACAGAATATGGGTGGATATATCTCTGTCTCTTTTATTATGAAAATGTCGAAGTACGCTTGTTTGCTAATCAGATTACAAAAATAGGACACGTGTATTGAAATAATCACGGTCAAAGGGGGATGTTGAATTTGTGGAGGAGGGCACCTCAACTGCTAAATTTTAACCAGACATAAACAAGAATCAAAATTGAAATTTGACAAACGTGTTTGGACATGAACGATGTAACATCTCCCAACACATGTAACGTCGTGTGACAGGAATTAATTAATTATTGTTTGATACTTATTCTTCCACAGAAACTCTACATTAATTTCGGTATGCCCCGACGACGTTTGAATATTATGTTTATCTAGATAGCGATTAAGATTAATTACTACAGTATAAGCAATAGAGTTTACATATAGAGTTTCGTAGAAGTGTCTTAGAATGCAACAAATCCTATTTACGTATGTTTTTCTTTTCCCAAAAGCCTAATATTCAGAGCTAAATATTACTTCAATATTTATGATAGCTATACAAGTTTTTACAGGCAAGTATTGAAGCTATTTCACAACATGAACCTAAAACGTTTTCGTCACTTCAGCGTTCAGACTTTATGTAATAAGTAACCTATTGTATTCGTAGAAAAAAATAATTCAATTTCATTTATTGACACAAAGGTAGACTAAAAAAATATAATTTATAGAGTTTATCCTCTACATAAAAGGTGTCGTTAAAATGTCCACTATTATTTATATGTACCTACCTATTATTGTGCGCTATTTGTTCCATTTGAAATGACAATTAACGAGTTAAAATCAAACAGAACCTCTACAAATATAGTTATTATATTTTAAAAAAATATATTGCTAACAATATTACAGTTTTCTATTTAGCTTTCACAGTTGTGTGACGCTAGACACATTCCCCGAGGGCTACCGAGCGGAGCTCGTAGGAACATCATAATGTCTAATTAAGTAATTCGCCTTGTGACATTAGCGCTAATATAAACACACGGTCGGGCGTTGTTTGCGAGCGGCATTTGTCTTATTCCAAGCGAACAAATGACATAAACTAGACTTGTTTGAAAAAAATGTACAGTCAAAAAGCTGTATTTCCGGAAACTAAAGTAGCTACTGATACAGTTAACGTTAAAAATAAAACAATTAAACGCAAACAAATCAGTAACGACATTTTTGACACAATGTTCAATGGGTCGCTTTTGTTTTTTTTACAATAAAATAAAAGTAGTTCCGGTTTAGAGACCCTGCCGTGCAACTGTATGAAACATGACTCGCTATGTGTATGAAGCATTATCAAATATAATACGCACGCACACAAACATGCAGATTTACAATACATAGTCAAATCAGAAACTTAGACAGCATATGTCTACCCAATCCAAAATGCAAGCGACAACTCTGTATTGGGCAGAAATATTTAAATCATAAACAAAATCATTGTTTATGAGACTGAAGGGTATATTAAGTCACCAGTGAGACTGTTTCCTAAAATACGAGAAATCTTGGCGAGCGTTAATTTGCAGTTAATTGATGAAAAGCAAACTTGGTTATTATTCCGAACACGAGTGTGGTGCGCGCGTTTTATTTGCTGAACTTATATAGCAATTTAATGTCTGTTCGGTGAATATTTCTGGATAGTTCTATTTTGTTTGTAATGAAGGAATTAATTTAATCTCAATTATGCGATGATACGAAGAAATAACTTTTGAAATGGACTATTAGTACAAAGAGAAAATTTGCCGCAAAAAACTTAACAACACAACTGACGCTACTCAGTAATGGTACTAAGCGCGGCACAAAAAAATAAAAATTGTAATTAGAAACAATTTGGGAATCTTTACTGGTGTGTTTAACTACATACGGGTATAATCTGATAAGACTTCATACTCGTGTACGGCTGAAACAATTATAATGAAACTAGCTTTTGCCCGTGACTTCGTCGGCGTGAAATAGTGACTTTAGGCAGTATTTTAATTTTCTAGGATACTTTTAATGTAAATAGTGAAGATAAAAATTGCTGTGTATCCTACAAAAATAAAATGTGCCCAAAGTCACTGTACCACGCGAACGAAGTCGCGGGCATAAGCTAGTTATACATATAAACCTTCGTCTTGAATGACTATCTATTATAAAAACCACATCCAAA
>DWDZ01000151.1:0-10377 GCA_018245715.1 Passova passova rudex
ATATACACATTCTTATGTATCTATGATTACACTCTGAAAAATCGTCTACATAACAATAAAAGTTTATCAAACCGGCACATATATTCCGATATCGGGCCAAACAGACAACATTTTTGCTTTTAAAACAACCTCTAATTCAAAATCAGTACAGACACTTCAATTTTATTAGATAATAAATGAGTTTTTTTCTTCAATTGAATTGAGCAAACTAACCTGATTTTCTGGCATGTACTGCAAGTACGGTACAAAGTCCTCCGGATGCGGTCCTCTCTCCCCAGCAAGAAAATCCAATGCAGAATCCAATTCCGAACACCAATTATTGCACACTGGTAAAGTGAAAATCACGCATATTATTAATAAAAAGTATTTTTTTGTAGGTCACAACTCCTTACGTACGCCAGAATAAAAATAGCAATTTTGACAAGGAAACCAGGTTCAAGAATATGAAAATAGGAGCGTAATGTATTTTATTGGTTTTTGTGACAATTGTAGTATATCAACAATGTACAATACATACATCACGCCAGGTCCTTAACTTGGTAGGCATAAAGAACATTGCAATGGTAATATGTGTGTATACTTACTATTGTACCAAGTATTGAGCGGCGCGATAGGGGACCTCATGACGGCCGCGCATCGGGCGTGTAATTGCTTCTTGGAAGCCCTATGCGCCGTTCGGGCAGGGAACAACGCACGTACTAGAGATAGGAAATTGGCGTGCGTAGTCTCCGTCAAGGGCTCGTCGGCTTCCACCATGGGTTCTTCCGCTGTCTCTGTTGAAGTATCGGGTCCTACTTCACCTGTACCATCGGCTAGCTCCACTGGCAGAGCCATCATATCTGTAATAGTGTTGTATCGCGTTTGCTTTACTAGCTACATCGAGCTAGTTAGCTTCACTGTTAAGTATATAAATTTTCAAAGCCAAATAAAGACAAATTTTTACATTTATTTTCACATAAATATTGTTATGAACTACTTATTTTCAAATTGTCGAAAATGCGTACAAAAGTAGTCTTATTGTTTAGATGAATGCAGGCCTATAGAAAATGACATTTTAAATATTCCCACTCACCAATTCCATCCAAATCTTCTAGTTTAATTGGCACTGGTTGACCGGTTTTCCCAGAATTGGAGATGGGAACTGTGGGATCTGGTGGTTCCTGTTTTATCTTTGCCTCCAATTCTGATTCAGTGTAATTGACACTAATGAAATTTAAAAATCATCTTTAGTATAAGTATATAGACAAATAAAAATTACTAACAATGATATATTTAGGAAAGCAGATACAAACTTTGGCACATTGCTGTGATTTATTTCAACTTCTTTCTTAATTTCAATGTTGTCCAGCAACTTTTTATGTTTAGGGCTCGTAACTGGATCCAAGAATGATGAATTTTCTGAATCTGATTCCTCTTGTTCACATTTTATCTTAATGTTGGGTAACAATGGTTTAGTTTCCAGACTGTCGTGATCCTCCTTGCCCTTTTTGCCCCCTTTCATGTCTGATTTTGTTTGTTTCGGACACATTTCCCTTTTGGTGCCTCTCCTCAATTTCTGTAAAGGTGTTTCCGATTTTGGCCCACCAAACATGAGCTTTTTCGTACCATTGATGAGAGCAACTCTCTGTTTGATATCTTCAAGAGCAATACCGGCTATATTTAACTCGGGGTGATTCTGAAAAGTACATAAATAAATAATTTTCTCTATATCCGAATACTACAGGTGTACATAATAAATGTTGTTCATGAAACCCATACCCCATACATATTGTGGTTTTGTGTTTGTTGCAATTATAAATGCTTAGTTGTAATAATGACAAATAGATCTAGGACATGACATTTTACCTCTCTATACTGTCTCCTTGCTCTGTGTATTGCTAAAACATTCTTTAGGCATTCTAAAGATTTTAAATGTGAAGGTTCCCCATCACCCAGCGTTCCAGATACACTGCTATCAGCAACCTGAAAAAATAATCATTAGAAAACTGCAGTAGACAATGGCTACACACTGATGACATTTTCCTTTTGTACATATTGTTTTAATGTTATAATTGCAAAAGAAAATTAATTGTGAGAATAGCATAAACTAAGTATCAATTTCTCCTGTATTTGAGAAATAGCCACTTGTTTCTAATACTAAATGATACATTACTGCTATCATGTTGACTGTTATGAGTATGAATTAATTATTGTCATATAAAAATATCTTAACTTAATCTCTTATATGTTGAGAAATTTACTGCCACTAGATAAACTGTTTATCCAAATATTGCAATAATAACTTTCATTGCAATTTCTATATTCTAACAAATTGTGGACAATATCTGATGAGGATTGGACTGATGACAGTAAAAACTAAGACAAACCAGTAAGTTATGATGATTACAAAAGGAATACAAAAAACCTCTATTACTAGGGAACAAAGACTAATGACAAACAATTCGCAGCCCAAATCAATATACAAGAGATGAGTAGACAAATGTTAAATATTTAATAATTGACTACTAATAGATAGTGGTAGATGAGAATTGAGAATGTCTAAAAATCCTGTCATTACACCACTACCACTGTTACTATATGTATAAAGTCCAGAAACTTTTTTCAATTTAAATCAGAATACATAGCATTATTTAGCCAACATGCATGACATGCCAAAAAGATTTATTGCAAAAGATAACCGGGCCCCTTACATGTAAACATATTTTATGCTCATAATTATATACTTGAACTAGTAGTGCTCAAGTGTGCTCCATGAAGCTATACACACTCTCAAAGTTTCTCTGTGAGTTTTTAAGTAAGCCCAAATTGTGTCACATACTAGTAAAATATGTGCTATTGCTACTCATTAAATTAAGTAAAATACTGCCATCACAAACTATAAAACAACTAAAAGTATAATCAGCATTTGATTACTACGAAGTTCCATAACTTTTTTTTAAGAGTTTGGCTTCAAAATAAGATTGAAAACTGCTGCATTAGATTGTAATTTTAAAATGTACCTGTACAGAGTTTGGTTGTTTTCTTTTTCTATATGACGGTTCTGGTGGTCCTTCAGGATAATTATCATCCTCTGACTCTTCTCCGCCCACCTCACTCCAAATCGCTGCTAATTCTTCAAAATATCTCTGTCTAGCCCTTAAATATATAGGTTTGTAGTTGCTTTTCATAGATGGTTTTTGAGGTAGTGGCGGAATATATGGAACTGGGCCGGGTGGAGCTGATTTTGCTGTGGCCAATAACCTTTCCCGAGATAGCAATACCTCTGGCAACAGTTTTGCATAATATGCCTTCCTCTGTAAACAGTATAAATCAATTCCTTTAACATTAATAGTCACATACTGTTTGATATAAGTTAAATACAATATTGTGAAGTAAAAAAAGCAATTAAAACGAAATTACCTTTTGCTTCTGTTGTTTTGCCCTGGCTTTCATCAAAAATTTCCTCATTTTAGCTATGTCTGGCCTAAAATTACCGAGTCTTAAATTTCTATGAAACTCTTCCAAAGGTGATATAAAATTAAATGGCTCATGTTCCAATAACATTTTTACTGTGGCTTCTTTCTCTTCATCATCGTTAACAGGAAAATTGGGCAAGAACTGTTTTAGATGTTCCTTATCATCTTCTTCCAATCCCTCCCAAGTTTTCATTGAAAAGAGCTCTTTGAATACCTCTGGATCCTCACAGAGCTCTTGTGGAAGCTCAAGATTCTGACCTAATATTCGAACTGGCTCCAACACTTCTTCGTCGGTTTCCGACGAACCACTTGAGCTTTCAGTGGAACTACTACTGGACTCACCACTGTAACTCTGTTCACTGTCTGCTTTATCCTCCATGACCACCGTACGTGCAGGGAAAAGATGAGCTTTAACGCTTACGTGATGTAATAACTATGCTTTTCAGTTATAAAAACCGAGGCATTTCGTCCTCTGCATTGATATTTCTCCTTGTTTTGCTTCTGTTGTTTACGAAAAACCATACGATTGATGCACCAATGTGCGGCAAACGGCCATGAAGTATATTAGATAGCCGTCAAGTCTTGTCTAAAATAAAATACAAAGTACACGCCAAACTGCAGTGTTTCATACATAGTATGCGCCAGAACGGCACATTGCGATGAGAAAATAGCTTGACAATCAAGATCAGCGACATTTTGCCATTTCAAAATAGAATTAAAAACAAAACACATTTTGTCTATGTCACTATCTGGCTTATCTATGAGATCACCACAGAAAAAAATCAAAAATAACAAATTTAATAAAAATGTGACTGATGACTAAAATAGTGCTAAATTATCTCAATATCATCAAATAAATTGAATTCCATAAGTTAGGAATCAGGTAAAATGTGACTGATTTTTTAAATCTAAAATAAATGTACTGAAATTTTAAGCAAAAGCTTACAAGAGCAATTTAACTACATTCGAATGACATCGTATGTCGAACTAATTAAAATTTCATTAGAAGAAAATATTATACCTTATTGTTAAATTTCATGGAAAAAATCAATATATTTTATCTGTCCAAAAATATCGGAACCCTAATGGTGTCGGGCGATTTGACTTTTGGTTTGACGTAAATTAATCGTGGTGTAGTAAATATGGCTGACGAACTCAATGTTGACAGTCTAATTCACAGACTTTTAGAAGGTAAAGAATCATTTTATTTCACTATTTCGACTCTATACGAATTCTGTGTATTGAGATCTATTGTGGTCACAATTTGTTCATCGTTCGTAGTGCTTCCAGTTGCGTAATTAACTCGGAGACTATATGTATAGAAACGTCTAACTCATAAATAAATCGATTATCCTCAATTCTTATCTGAATCTACTTTGAACGTTCACGCTTTAGAATTCTTGTAGATGTCTATTTTTGTTGTTTAAACAGAATAGGTACGTATTTGTAAATTGTCACATGACTAAAGTAGGTACACTGTGTACCTAAATTATTAATACTAGTGACAGTTTCTATGGCATTCAAAATTTTCATGGGCTTATTGTTATGCTTTGTTCGCATTGTATGTTACTTTACTTGTTAATTTCACTTTATCATGCTGCTTTTTATGGGTAACAACAGTATACAGACAGCAACAAGAAACAGCACGCCGAAAGGGAAAATTGAAAGACATCTTTTCGGGAGAATGTATGGTTACTTCCAAAATTCTTTCCACAGTAATCAGCTAGCAATTTATTTTATTTTCCACAATACCTGATGAATGGTCCGCTTTTACTGAACATAACATTAATAATTGTTTATTTGTTTTGTCCTTGTAAAAGAGTGAGTAAGTGGTCCAGCCATTGTGTAACAATGTTAAAAGGTTTACACCACTGGACTGGTGTCTTGGTCTAGCGGTAAGAGAACCTGATTATTTGACCAGAAGTTCTGGGATTGATTCCAACCCACCCAAACATATGTGTGATGAGCACATTTGTTTGTTCTGTCTGGGTGTAGTTAAAATATCTATACATAAGCATTATATCATATGTATATAACTAAGTGTATCAGCTATCCGATTACCATACCATAGGCATTTAGTTCCTTTAATCGGATAGCTGTGTGTGATATTGTCCCAGTTATAATTATTACCACTGGAATAATTGTCAGGAGGACTTAAATCACACTCAACAGTGGTTGAACATTGTCCATAATATATATTCCATATGTAAGAACATTGTCCTTTTATAGCACATTCCTTCAAATGTTAATTATTTATACATACCGTATATATTGAATTGAATACATCATTCACCATATCTTGTATGTTTTGACCCATATTACATATGTGTCATATGTAATCATGTTGCTTAGCAGTATGCAACTTCAATAATATACAAACTCATAAGGCTATTTTAGCATGCTTTGCAAGAACTTTGAGCCTTTAAAACAGTGTCATTTTCATGCGCATTGTGCCAAATAGTAATTATGTGTGTAATGTTCAATGTTTGTGATAATGTTGTTATGAGGTAATGTTATGCAATTTGATCTCGGTGTCCACAACTTGAAATGCATTTAAAACCATTGCTTGACCTAAATATCCATTTAGACAGCAGGTGGTATCTGTAAATATGATTATAAATTTTTGCTGCAGTTCGAGGATGCCGACCTGGAAAAACAGTTCAGATGTCAGAGTCCGAGGTGCGCGGCCTCTGTACCAAGTCACGGGAAATATTCCTGCAACAGCCGATACTACTGGAATTGGAGGCGCCGCTCAAAATTTGTGGTAAAACTGATAGTAAACATTTATTTACAATACATTATCTGAGTAATGGCTAGGTACTACCTTGCAAAGTATATATCTAAAGTGATAGAAAAATTATTTACAATTCAGTATAAGTAATTTTTTGGCAGATAATGTTCAATGTAAATGAATTGCTTAGTTTATAAAATTTTTACACTATACTTTAGTTTCAGTATAAGTATTAGCGTCGAAAGAAGAGATAAAAGAACCAGTTTCACAATATTTTGTAATCATGTAACTGTTTTTTACGATTGTAATTTGTATGGGAAACACAAATTTTGTTGTGTACAAAGAGTAACTATAAACAAACATTGATGTAAAAAAATATTAAGTATGTTTTTAGACTCATCTGTACTCTTTAAATCAGATATTCATTAATTGTCTGTGATAGAAATTTTATTTTAGATTAAATGCATTAATGGTTGGATAACAATGGACAATTTGTATTTAATAAGCATGTACAATTTTGATAAAAAAAACTGAAGTTATATTACTAATATCCATGATGACTTTTATTATTTTAATTGAAAAATATTTTTTTACCCATATTACAATAATTATGTGCGCATCATACGGTCACTTTAGTTCGTCTTATATCATCGTGTAGCGCAGACGGCCGTGCAATTATCGTGCGTATTTGTTATGCCGACTCCTCGTTGTAGATTACGACAAAAGGGAAAAACAACCATGTATACATATTGACTCTGCACTATGAGTTATCCACAAATGTTCTTTATGTTCAAATGCTTAAAACGCTTATATACATTTTTCAGGTGATATACATGGTCAGTACACAGATTTACTTCGTCTGTTTGAATATGGCGGATTCCCGCCAGAAGCTAACTATCTATTTTTGGGTGATTACGTGGATCGCGGCAAGCAATCTCTCGAAACCATATGCCTCCTGCTTGCTTACAAAATCAAGTATCCCGAGAATTTCTTCCTCCTGCGCGGAAATCACGAATGTGCAAGCATAAACCGCATTTATGGTATATATTGACGTATTCCATTATTTTAAAGTAGAACAATATAAAATAGCAATTAATTACTAGTCATTTTATATCAATTACATGACCTCCCGACACACGGGTTAATATGTTCACGGTTAATATTGTATGTAGCATCATGACCTTCAACTATAATTTAATAGCCAGATCTAAATGCTAAATCTGACACACTTACAACATACCGATGCGTTTACTGTAGTGTTATTTTAAGGAAACTGGCTGTACAATATCATTATAACGGAAATAGATTAACTCAGTAATATGTTTATTTTAAATGTTTCATTTTTACAGGTTTTTATGATGAATGTAAGCGTCGATACAACATAAAGTTGTGGAAGACGTTTACGGACTGCTTCAACTGCTTGCCCATTGCGGCCATCATCGATGAAAAGATTTTCTGCTGTCATGGGGGTCTCTCGCCGGATCTGCAGGGCATGGAGCAGATCAGACGGATAATGCGACCAACTGATGTCCCTGATACAGGTTAAAATTACCTAAACTATAACCTCATTCTTGTCCGTTGATACTTAAATGTTAATTTATAATATAAACACTAAATAGAAGAAAGGAATTCCTTTATTAAAAAATATATTTTCATATTTTACATGGAAATTTATCATTATATGGGAATGTATGCAACTTTCCTAGAGACTAATTGACCATCTTATTTTAAATAACTACCTGGACGATTTACGACTTTGGAAAAAATATATCATCAAAACTTGCATATAAAATGTTTTATGAAGATTTTGTTATCTTTCATTGAGATATTTTTTTTACCTAAACATGGAGAAAGCATGTATGGAATTGGTTTATTTATCTTATAGTTATAATTGACCCCTTCATTCCACTCAAAATTCTAAGTATACTTTACATTACTCCCATTCTATTCTATTCATTCTTCACAGTCCTATTTATATGTCATACTATGTCATGAAACTACATACACACTTGTTTTAAAAAAATATATAACATGCATCGCCTTACCTTGAAGAAATCAGCGATAAGACCAGAGACATTAAACCAAGAACATGAAATTAAAGAATGAAAAAAAGAGAGTTTCCATAATAGTTTTTAAAATGTTTCGCCAAGATAAATAACATGAACATAAATAGATGTAATGTATTAGTTTTACACCAGAACTAGTTTTGAAACTACCTATCACATAATCTGGTAATTAATGTGTTTTATGTAACAGCTGTTACAACACCTGTACCTGTACAGTACTGTAGTTGTAGAGCCTGAATCATAAATTTTACATTGGACATGTTGATTATCTTGTTGATGTGCCCTTTCCCTTGACGATCATTACGCTGCAATAAGTCTGAACAGGAATTCAAGGGATGTCTGCATCAATATGTACAACAACAACAACAACAACAACAACATAACATCACACCAGGTCCCTAGCGGGGTAGGCAGAAAGCAACAAGTGCCAAATATCTCTGTTGTTGCAAACCAATATGTAATATTGAGAAATAATAATTCTTGATAAACATTTGTCTACAGGTTTGCTTTGTGATCTGCTTTGGTCGGATCCAGATAAAGATGTGCAGGGATGGGGGGAGAATGATCGCGGTGTGTCATTTACATTTGGCCCAGATGTCGTCAGCAAATTTCTCAACAGACATGATTTGGACTTAATTTGCCGGGCTCATCAGGTATATTCGTGTTTATTAGGTATTATAGAAAAGCTATGTTGTTTCAACCAGAAACATGCTGACATTTAATTTTGACACTGTGTGTTGCTAGTTTATGATATTACATTTCATTTCCATGATTTAATTAGAATGTATAATGTAATTATAATTTACATTTAATTTTCACTGACATCATTGTGTCTTATGTTTGATATAATTGTTTTATGTGAAAGGTGGTGGAAGATGGCTATGAGTTTTTTGCAAAACGGCAACTCGTTACTTTGTTTTCTGCACCCAACTACTGTGGGGAATTCGACAACGCGGGCGGCATGATGTCTGTCGATGAAACACTAATGTGCTCTTTCCAGGTAAATCTTTAACTAATTAGAATTATTGGACATTTTTCAGTGTTTTATAAATTTAAACTTTTCATTTAGATTTTAAAACCATCCGAGAAGAAAGCAAAATATCAGTACAACGGCATCAACAGTGGAAGGCCTGCCACACCTCAAAGGTCACCTCCAAAAAAGAAATAACTGACGTTTGGGATCCAGTGTGCTGCACAGTGAGAAGAATGCTACAAATAATTTAATTATATCAATTATAGTAATTACTATTATAGTAGTCATTTGGCCGAGCCGGATAAATATAGCCTAACTATTGAAATGTTTTATCAGTTAGCTTGTGCCTTGTTTTTATTTTATTGTGAATGATAGTTATTTATGAAATTAGTTTAGTATTCTTTTCGTAAATCAATATAGGCAGAATTTATTCGGCTACTGCCAAAGACTATTGCTTGTTCGATCCCCGATATAATGCATCCTTTTGACAGATTACCTTAGAGACTACAGAGTACCCTATTATTTTTATTTGACCTATTGATATTATAGAAAAATTGTTTTGTCAATGTTGGAATAATAAAGTGGCAGCAATCTTAGAAAAGCGGACATTGGACGAAAGCGTCGTTACATTTACATATATTATCTATATCTTAAGTTGTAGTGGATCGAAAGCACACTTGCTTTGTTTATTCTGTAACTAATGTGCCTATAAATGTAAAGTATGTATAGGTCTCGGTATAAGTGACGAGGATTGGTTCTTTAAAAATTGTAGTTTTTATTATATGAGACAAATTGTTTTCAAAAAACTGAATCGTCCATAAAATCTTTCTTTGTTTTAGAATTACTATGGGATTTATTTATTTCGATGTAACGGATTCTGTTGAGGAGCTGGCCTAAGACATGAATTGATATTAACCTTCACCATCTATAGCTAATAAGTGTCTCAGTACTAGGACTCCATTGCAATTCATATTTTATGTTTATGGGAGTAAACGTTCCCAGTGAAATTATTTTGCACTCAGTATTACTATTATGAATAGGTGGATATGTCAAAATTTGGCGAAAGATTTGCATCGATCTCCCTACTGAGGCTTTTACTTCATGGATTGCCCAAAGTCTCAAATGAATTGATATAATTTTAATGGTGTTAGA
>DWDZ01000152.1:0-10366 GCA_018245715.1 Passova passova rudex
AATATGTTAACCTTGCTTCAATCTTTTTCTTTTGGGTCATTTAAAAACTGATGTTAATACATCGTTACAAATACGTTGACAATGCATACTTTGAGGTAGCTTTCGTTTGTTTAAGTTAACATTTTCTTGCTTAACTATAATTTGTTTTTTTTCAATGTCTTTTACAATCTTTACAGTTTAATCGCAAGTTTCAATGAATATAACATATTATCAAATTGTGGTATGAATATAATAAAATAAGTGAGATACTGATTTGTTTACCAATTCCTCGTCAAGTTATTCAAGCCTTGTATTAAGCCTCTAATACTGATAACGCTCTGGAAGGAGATAATGAGGAAACTCCTCGTAATATTTTTAACTGGTTACTTTCAGTTGGTAACATCTTAACTTGGACGGTCTTAACCGCTCGGCACACGCTCTGTTGTTCTTTAATTATCATCTATTTACAAAGATTGAAAGGGCCAACAGTGAAAATAATCACTGTTACACTCCTATAAGGACAATCATGGATTGATGTAAAGTGAGTAAAGTGAAGTAAAGTGGCACAAATTGGACGCTGCTTGCTGTGCTACCGTCGTTTTAAACGTAGAATGTGCTTGTTTTATCTTTAAAGTTCGTTATTTTAAATCAAATTAAAGTATATTTTCCTTTTAAATCTATGTTAAGCTCATTTAAATTAGTACTGAAACTTATTAGGCAGCCGTTTACCCCGAGACGAATTCGAGCTTTCTATTATGCGAAATATCTGCTATATTACAATTTTGTCATAATTTATTATTACTTAAATAGGTATTGCAATATTAGTTTATTGTTGTAGGGGATGTGGTTGGTAACGGCAGTGGTGGCGCTCGGTGCGGCGCTGGCGGGCGCGACGCCATGCGAGGAGGCGCGTATGCGCTGCGCGTACCGCACGGGCTGCGGCGCTGCGCTCAACAACTACATGCTGCTGTGTAACGACGTGTTCACCGAGCCCGCCACGGTCTGCCCGAAGGCCTGCGAGCACGCGCTAATCGCACTCACTTCCACTGAAGAGGGGAAAGAGCTCATGAAAGTAAGTATGCAACTATTACTCTAATATATATATTGGGACAACGTCATACACGGCTTTATGAGTTCAAATTAGCCAGAGCGTACGTTACCGCTGATAAACCACATACATATATCTAAATATGCAATATATTTTGTTAATGTTACACCCAAACAATGAACGGATGCAAACCTACTCGTATGATCCCTGTCTTAACGGTCTGATACAGAAACTCCTGGACCAATGTAAATGGGAGAAACATATAAAGTAATTAATAATTATTAACCTAAGTTACGAGTATTAATAATGTAATAAGACCAGGCATTTTGCAAAAGTAGCGTGTTTAAGTATTCGTGTATTTGACATATTATAGCATATTTTACGGATTTCTTTAAAACACTAATTAGTAATATGCAAAATATCTCACTAGTCCTATATAACTATATTAATTTTTCAGAAGATTAATTCGATCAGAATAATTGTCGTTTTCATGCTCATTTTTCAATTGTTTAATTTGAGTAACCAGTGTTTATGGCGGCCAATTATATTCACGCTTATAAATGAAGTGTTCAGATGTAGGAAGGTCGAACTTGTCACAATAAGTTCTCATCAACTGTTGTTTATGGAGTGTCTTCCAATTGAGAGTACGTCCAATATGTGTTGAGCCCTCGTTGTGGTAGTAAATTTACGGATATTGTTGGCAAGTGTAAGGGGAAGAGGCCTAGAGATGTTGGCGCTGCGATTGCGCAGACGCCTAGCAATAAAATCTAATTTAGACGTCAGATTTGTCCGACACGATGCAACGCCATCACGAGAGGGTCGCGGTTGTCGACCTCGCATTCACGTAGACTTAGACCAATATGGATATAATGTAATGTTTTATGCTGTTCGATTATACACGCAATAAGCGACAATAAACAATTATACATGTGTTGTGCGAACTAGGACCTCTTCTTCGTGATAATAATAATATACAATGTAAAGGTGAATGTGCAATAATCTTATTTTTAGTTATCAGAGGATGAAAATTACCTCACAATTTTTTATCACCAATTCGCCTTGAGAATGAAACTGGGCAGTATACGGAGAGTCTTATCGTATTCTTTATCAATGTTAGGTAGCGATTAAGCCCAGAATATTTGATTAACATTTGATTAATATACAAATGTACTAATTACAATTATACATATACAAGGAAACAGCGCAAACAATTCGTCATTTCGCAAAGGCTGAATAATATGTATATTCTGACTGTAAACCCTAAATAGTAAATCGGTATGAGACTTAATCATGATATAATCGAAACATTTTAAATTAATATTTCTACATGTAATAAAATTGAGTAGAAAATTGTTATTACCGTGCATAAATAAACGTAACTTGTTGAACTATAAACATGCCGTGACTTTATAATCTAATACAATTCATTGCTTGATATTTATGTCTCAATATTTTTAGCCGGTGAGATACGTTATTTCTCGTATTCTAACACGCGGTTGTACGAATGAAGGAATTTAAATATATTTTATCGAACTCTGAGCATTCTTCAATAAATCACGGCCACTACGTCTCTAACAAATTTTCAAGGTGACTCTGTTTTCTGTGTATCTATCTACATTTTGTACTTGAAGAGTTCATTTATGATGGATATGAGTACTGTCCGTGACGAATTGAGTGCCTGCGTTTCAAATCTATGTAGGTAATTAATATTAGACCTAGAAATATGAGTTTTCTAGATCTGTAATTAATTTATGAATAAATAAAAAATAATTGAATTATAAAGCATGTTATTGTGAGCATGTAATAAGCCCTACAATTTAATAATAAATATATATATTCCTGGTAAATTTAGCGAAGCATGCTACTTAATGCTCGTTGTTATGTACTAGACGGGACCCCTACTGCTATAGCTGTCTCTAACAATCTGTAAGCAGAGTTTGATACGAGTATTACCTTGTCTAATACTTGTATAACATCCAAACCAGTAATGGTGTTGGCGGCTTATTCCAATTTTAATATTAATTGGTAGACTCAATAATTGTTTGTAAATAAAGTCCTATTGGGGTTCGTTATTATCTAATTGTCCTTACCGTTTCCATGGTATCTGACTGCAGTTAAATAATATTTGGGTCAAAAACGTCATTCTTAAAACAGCGATAACTGAGGAAGCAATGAAACATAATATATGATAACCGTAATCTTAATGGGTATCGACGAGATGCAGTATTAAATTGTTGTAACTAAGTTTTAGTTATTGTGACTGAAATGGTTATCTTATCTAATATTATTATCACAAATTTGCCGATTTAGTTCATTCGAATTGCGAAATACAATTTATGTGTTACATTTTGTTAAATAATTTTAGGTGTTAATAGTGAAACTTGATAATTTAATTTAGAAATTAGAATCTGTTTTGATAAATGTTTGTAATCGTTAATAGAGGCTGTGTTACGTCGTGATTATTGCGGTGAGGCCATTGGGCAATGTGTATCGAAAGGCCGGCCAAAGGAGCGGCCGCGTCCAGCCTTGAGATTTGACGTCTTGATCGGGACCTACCGCAGCGTTCATTCTTGCGCATGCGCAGGTGTTGCCGCGTTCTCACAAAAAATACAGCGTAAGACGGAGGCCACTCTTTTATTTATCTGTAGCATCGATTCAACATCGATAAATTTCGTTTTAATTAAATGTTTCCCTAAAAAGCGATCAATTAGTAACGTCTGAACAAACGGCACGCTTGAGCCACTCATCAATTCCCTTCCGAAGTCGATTTTGAATATATATTTATTTCTGCGTTACGCCATGCTATAAATGTGCAGCCAATTAGGACCGAGGCAGTAGTGAAACATACTCTGACATCCGTTTTATGTTAGAGTTCAGTTACCTCTAATTTACTTTTCTTAAACCTATGTTACACATGCATATTGGTTATATGTTTTATGGCGTTTTTTATTTTTATCAAATAGGTACATAATAACTCTGTACAATCATAGAATACAATGAAGTATAAGTACATTGATAAAAGATACTACTTAATAAGTCAATGTTTGAACTTTGATTACCATTTTAAAAATTAAAATTCGACACATTGCACTGGTCTCATTGCTCGGTCGCCACGTAGTTTTATGAACATGGACCGTTATTATTAAGATTTACGACTTTCCCTGAACGTTTATATTAGAGGATTTAACATTCTTTGTTTGTGAACGTACCTATTTATTTTATATACAAGTAGCTGACTCGGCAAACATTGTTCTGCCATATAAATTATAAAAGTATTTCTCTACTATATAATGGATGTTATTATACATGCACCCAGAATCCGTTGCGTAGTTTCAATGATCTAAGCATACATAGGGACAGACAGCGGAAAGCGACTTTGTTTTATAATATGTAGTGATATAGTGTTATCTTGTTGCAGTGTCGGTGTGAGGACGAGTATTGTGTGGAAGCTAAACAGCGGATCGACATTTGTCGAGCTCAGGTCCTGAGGGGAGCGGCCAATGCCACGTCGTCCTGCAGACTCTCCCAACTCATTTGCCTGGCCGATGCGCAGTGCGCTACAGCCCTCGGCTACTATCATCACTTATGTAGATCTGTGTATCGCGGTAGGAAATGTTCAAGTAAATGTTTAAATTCAATAGAAATATTAAGAAAGCAGGAGAAAGCCGCTGCGCTTACGGCGTGTCATTGTGACGGTAATGAAGACTACGACTGTCCAAGAATGCAGAACAATCTAGCGAGGCTATGTTTTCACAAACATTTGAAAAATCACACAAAACTTCAAGATAGAGGCTACGATGAGAAGCATGACAAGAAAACACCATATCAAGACCTCCCATCCGCGGCAAATTCCGCAGGCATTGCGGGTCTTCTAATATTAGTTTGTGTAATGCTTATTGCTAAGTCCAACTCGTGACACGTGTACATTCTCGGGGTCTACCTCATGTTAGGAAAATAAGTTGCGAGCTGTTAGCATCAAAGTACAATGATCGTTGTAAATATGTACAGTAGCGTAAGTTAAGTTACGTTGTGTTATAATCGCAACGTAGGATAGGTGTTGTTGAATAGCTATCATTTTGAATGTCTGAGGAAAATTACGAGTGCGTTTGCGTTGTTAATTCTGATATCTGAATAAAGCGTGTAAGGGACGCTTTCGCCGCCCACGGGCGCGTGCGCGGGCGTCGCTATAAATACGGCGGCGCCGGTGGTCCGGTGACAAATGCTGGACTGTTCCCGTCTCGACGCCACGCCGATTGATCTAACGGTTGGCCCGGTAACGCGACATGTCAAACAGATGAACTTACACACGACATCTCTCACTGTCCCTATCCGCGATCGAGAGTTAAAAAAAAACCATCCACGAGCAAAGCGTTTAACGAAACTGTTGTCGGGAGCCAGGGAAGTGGATGTCTGATGTAGCTAATTCCGGTAAACGGGACACTAATCGCCTTTCAGTAAAGTCACCGCGATACAAATATGCGGGATAGGATGCCAGCGACACTTCTAACATGTTTTAAATCCCTTTATAGTTCACCTTTATCTGACGTGGTTAATCATTCAAACGTTTGTTCATTTATCATACGCTTTGGTTTATTTTAATAATGTCATTGTTAACTGTATCATTTACATTACAAACGTAAAATTGATAATTCACATGGGTATTTCTAAAATCGTCACTTTTATTTACTATTTTCATGACGATCCAATCTCTACCTTATTTAATATTTATATAAACTAATCTATATTTTATGTATTCAAAGTTTTTGATTTACGAAAATTTGTGTAAGCTTTTATTAGAACAAGAGCTTCTCGATTAGTTACCGACTTTTACTATTAAATAATCTTCAGCACAATGTTTATTTACCGTCATGATATTTGATTTAGTGTTTACCGCGAAAATACCACTCTCGGTGATTCCACGAACGTTCAATGGATGGGGCCGAGATTGGTGGCTTCTCGGTACGTACACCTCGCTCGTAATGAAGTGGACGGAACCGGTCCCGGGCAAGGTCTCGTGCGCTCCGATTGTGTCCGTAAACTGATATCAACCAAAAAAAGTCAATCTAACTGTATTTACGAAACGTGGCTACGTCGGAATGGCTCTTCCGCTTGTAAGTTGATTGTGTGTCAATGTTTTCGAGATGATGTTTTTTGTTTAGTACATTTTTTTTTTCAAGTAAATTTTCAACACACGTACTTATATGTCTTACCTAAACATTTGAATGAAAGTATTCTACTTAATACTTTTTAATGCTTTTGTTATATCTACTTTACTTTTTTTTATCAACAGAAGCCTAAATATTACCTAAGATACAGACTTGCAGTTGGGATAGCTATTCTATTTTATCTTCGTGTTCACTAGTACCAGTCCGTGTCTTACTTTTTTTTTTAAAATAGCCACTTTAAGTAAAACGTAAAAGTTCAAGATTCAAGCTCTGGCTAGTGTGTGTTGAATATTTATCTGTTTTTCTTGTTTATGCACAAAGTCACCGAGCAATATCCGTTTCTGTCACTGGAATATCCACCCGTAGCCGTTTACAATAAAATTAAAGTGTTTACGCGCAAATTGTCGCCATTATTCGCGACTTCGCACAACTTACGTTTAATTCGATGTAATTTCATCAGCAGTTCGTTGGTATGCGCGCTGCAAGCAACCGAGTACTAATGTTTCGTCGCCTGAATCAAGACTCGTTTTATGCATTATGCAATAAGCACGATAATGTGAGGAATATGAATGAACTTAAATCTTTTTAACGACATTTATTCGCCGCGGCCGCCGTGTCCCGTATACGTTTTTGCTGCATTTAACATAACTTAATATCATGTGATGAGCATCAAATGTTAAAAACACAATTTAAAAAATACTTTTTGTATTTCAAACGTTTGCTGAAAGCTTGGAATATGCTTCAGCAAGTTTTTCAAAAGCGGAATAGCGCCAATACGAGTTAGTGTCCACACTGTCTGTTAAATGTTTCAACATTGTATCTTGTCATAGACGAAGTTTAATGATAGTTTTAATATATGTAACACCATATATTTTTAATAAACTGTGACACGAACATTATTTTAATATTCTGTTTGATTTCAAAAAATAAACAAATCATAGATGTAACAGATTAACATGAAAATTGTATTCATGAAATAATTACTACTTAATATTTTTATATTGCAGTATTTTTAGGATATGTCAAGATCGTGTTGTTTTTCTCTTTATAGTGTGCAGTGTATGAAATTTTTGTGTGATGTACATAAATTACTTTAAATTAGTTTTGTTACATTTTGAGACGCTAATAACGATTATTGCAATGTCAACTAACAATAATTATAAGAACTTTTTCAAAATATTTTTATTAAAAGATTATTCTGACGCCAAATCAAAGTGTGTATATCACTGTATTTTTATTAATAAAAGCAATGCAAAGAAATAGTGATTTGATCGGTTACATTCGTTAAATTAAATTTTGCACAATATCATTAATAATTACTGTTCAGTTATTTTCTTTAGGTCTATATGTTTTATTATTGTATATACATAAGTAGGTAGGTTTAATTTGATTCCCTGTCGAATAAGCACAAGTTAATAAAAACTCATTAACCACAGTTTACCAAAGTGAGATTATTAGAATATTGAAAAATGTAAATATTAAAAACACTTAGTTTTTATGCGAGTTATTTTAATGATTTTCGTACAAAGTATTTTAGAATATAATTCATAATTTATTTTATAGCGTCTACGTTAGTTTGTAAGTATTGTTGCATTTGTTTCGTTTTGTGAATTTTTTTTAAGGTTTTAGTTGTATTTATTTCTCCAAAATTGCAATAAATTTTCTGTTTTCTATTTACGTTATTTTATTTACATCTCTGCATTTTTACATAAACCTTAGATTTTACATTACTGCTTATATAGATGGAAAAGTAAAGTAATGAGTAAGAGCTATTTGAGCTTTAAAATAGTTCTAAACTCGATAGAAAACTTAGCTCATTTACTTGTTTATCAACGTTTGCAATAAAAACAACAAATTTGAAATAATTATAGAGACAAAGACAACTTTTTTATAACACTAGTACCATAAGGTATCCTAATTATCACCACCTAGTGTCCATCTTCCTATTCTGAGATGTCGTCGCGATGTTTTCCATCACTAATTTAAGCAAAAAATAGTGAATTTCAATTAATCTGATATAATAACTCATATTCAATACTATTTTTACGAATCGTTTCCAAAGGCTGCAACAGTGCACCTAAAATTTGATTGGGAATAAAATACTATTATTTACGGACTATGCTGGGGCAAAGCGATAGTTTGGTTACAACTTTATATACATTTTTAGCTACAATCAACGCACCTGTGACCTCTTACGTAGCAGGTGCAACTACTCGTACTATTCGCTTGGCGTTTACTTAAATTAATAGCCATTAACCGTCGATAACCTAAAATTAATGTCCGTTTAAATGTCAGAAAGATAAAAATACCATGATTATGGGATCGTTCAGGCGTGTCAGACGAAATGCACTTGCATTTCATTTTTACTGCATTAACAATGCGAAATTAAGCAACAAATATTATAATGGAGTTCGAAAATTAAAAATCTGTTTTTTTTTTGTTGTTTGGGATTTAAAACTTTTGTATTGATAGAGCGAAAAAAAGGAAATGAAATACCTACACCAGAAAACATTGATGACAGAAGACCAATTTCGGCGTCATGTGGTCTCTTTGGGAATTTGTTTCCATGTTGATGCGCGATTTTTTGCGAGCGATACCTCCAGCGGTGATTTATGTATACCATCGTATCCGTTCTCACGGACCGAGCTCTGGTTTTGCCAAAATAATCACGTACTGACAATCTAGGGGCTCTTCACTCAAGTCAGCAGCTTAGAGCTCTTGGTAACGATTCATTGTGAGTGAAGTGAGGCTAGACCGTAGCCACTTGGCTGGATCGAGGGTTTCGATAGGACACATCCTGAGGGTCGGCATCCGTTCCGTTAATAAACGTGTGAAATGTATCTAGCTCGATTCAAGCTTTTAGCGATGGCACTCAAGCCTTTTGTTATATTTGTCCAGACTTGTACTTCAGTATACTCTGAACTATGAAGATAATTTTATGTGAAATTGCTGATTTTTTAAGTTATGTCTGGAACTAACGGCTGCTTATATCGGCATACCCATGTGTGTGACTACTCCTGAATATTAAATTTGATAATGTCGTGTCTCACTATATCTCTGAACCTGAACATAAAATTGTAGGGGTGGTAAGGACAAAAATAAATGCAGTGACAGTATGTTCACACGGAATACCTGGAAAGAAGGGTATCCCATATTTTAAATTGTAGTCACTATAATACCTACGATAATACTTTACTAGGATTCGCCATGTTGTATAAAAAGTTTGTTTATTATCGGAAAAATTATGTTATAATGTTTTATTAAAGACAAAGCAGAGTTAGTTTAGAATACAATGATAAGTTTAGTTAAGTATATCACTGTTTCTGTTTGCAGAAATAACATAGTAATTTCTATTCCTACGATGGTAACTTGCCAAGGTCACTTGCCTTATAGAGCAAATCGAGGCATGCAATATATGTCGGCAATACATTTATGCATAAAAGTGCTCAGAATGTGTAATCTGTCCGTGGTTGTTATTATTTGTTACGGTAATAATCGTCAGTTATCAACAGAAGATAATTCTGCTCTACTAAGTCTATACACGCAACCAAATAGCAATACTAAAGGTATTTAAAGCATTAGAGAATACAAAGTGTAGCGATACCAACATTTACAATGTATACAATACAATACAAACTACTTTCCGCCAACTTTACGTCAATGTTACCAATGTTTATCATGAGTATCGATTCCGAAATGACAGTAAAAATGTTTCTACGGTAGTAGCATGTATATTATTAATAAAAAAATATGGGTCATTTAAAAAATAGTCGTCTAATCGGAGCGATAGCCAAATTCGCGTTTCGGCGTATTGTTTTCGAAGTGGCGGAGAGACCGATCTGGGTGGTCCCAATTACACGGAGCCTGTCCCACCAGTTCATAGCCCTGACTGATTGCCACTCCGTAATACACCAGCCTTGACGGACTTAGAAAGAAACAAACTCGATCAACTGTAAGAATTCCTAATTGGACAACACACGAACATAATTCGGTCACGGTTAAGAATATGTCTTCGTCAGATATATGACTGTTTTGTTTCTCTTCAGCATAATTATACTATGCATATACATTTTGGAATCAATTATACAATAAACCGACTAATTTATTTTGCAAAACGATACTCTATGGTCGAGTTCTATCTAATGACGGATAATATTATATTATACTTTTTTCC
>DWDZ01000153.1:0-10365 GCA_018245715.1 Passova passova rudex
AACTTCCGGTCAGACTTTTTAACCATTACATCAAGAGCGAGGCAAATATGTCTAAGAAAGTCTATGTTTATACCACTTTATTTTAAAGAATTCATTCTCCATTTCAAACAGCTGAGGAACGACAAACTACGTGTTCATAGATGGTAGGTAAAGTATGGATGTCTGACGTAAAATATTATGGAGGATGAATAATAATAAAGAACGACAAAGTAACAATAACACGACATACTACCCACGTTTATAACATAATGTAAAAGAATAACCAACATAGGGTAACGTAACATGAAAAACGTGGCTTTGGTCTTTTTTTTGTGTTGCCCCCAAATATTCCTCAACAAAGAACGGCTTACATGATTTTCTATTTAAGATTATACCTGTAAGAACTTATTTATTATTCGCGATTATTTTACATTAGATAAGTGTTTTTTACACATTCTTCTAAACGTATCATTCATCATCATTGGAGAATTAGGTCTTTTAAACCCGTCTTAACGTATGTATAATTGAAGACTTGGGTCTTTTAAACGGTCTATTATTCCAGCCCCTATACTTTAGGGCGATGTGTATTTCAGTGCATTCATGCGTTAAAGCCCCTTTCAGCTATCGAATTGAAAGTACATCTAATGCCTCCGTTTTGAGTGGAGATGGCGCTGTTAGAAGCACTTGAGAAGTGTTAAGGTGTAATAACGGATTTATACCGGAGTTTTATGGCGATTATTCGTACAAAGAGGCCATGGAACCCGGATCTTATCCACGGTATAGCTTAGTTTCCGCAATAAACTGAGCAGAAATATTGTGTTTTGTTTATATTTTTACCATATTAATGCATCGTAGAGTTAATCATTACAATAATAATTTGTAATGAAATTATTTAAAATTCTAGTATCTTTCTTTTTAGTATTTTTACTGAAAATAAGTGCAAATTTTATTGACAAATTAAACATTACTGACTACTATTGTTAACCCGTACCAATTACCAGTATTACAGCCAATGTGTAAAATGTATTTGCATCAGTCATTATTTTTCATATTATTTAATCTTGTATTATCTATCGTGACACATAACTTTCCTTAACACGTGAGAACTTGAAACAATTACATAATACGTCTTAATAATGATGAGATTAAAAGGTATTTAAACTCAAATCTGTATTTAAACTAGAGTTAAAAGCTTTTTGAGAATAATCCTGTTTTTCTTCAATGTTAATATGAAAAATATTGACGATAATAAGCTGCATAAACGTCTCTAAAACTATTGGATAACTGCAAAACGACAGATAGCAGAATTTCAAGCAAATGTAAGCTAATCTGCCGGTATTCAATTAATATAGCTACTTACCTCACTGGCCCACTTCAAACTAATTTCTAAGCTCTAACACTTCCAGGTAATTGACTAGCTAGTCCAACTTAAGCGACGAAATTGTGCCACCACAAACTACTAACAATGCTTGGGTTGCTAATGTTGTACGTACATAAAGAAATATAAACAACATTAAAAAAGAAATGTAACGTTTCTTGTTTCGTGTTCCGTGTACATAAATGTTACCCCCAATACCTTTGGCTTATCATGCTTTTATGGCCTCAGAATATTCATCTGTGGGCCCAGTACGGAAGATCGAAGCCGGCCCTTTACGACGTCCGTAAGCCATCATTGATGCCGAAAAAACTTTCCAGGCAACTGTTAACGTAATTTTGTATAAAAAATTAATATATTCCACATTCACAAATGTGACGCTTACGTTTACAAATGTCATTATTGGATGTCACCTCAATGGCACGGAAAACAAGGGAAGCCATGATCTTACTCCCCACATTCTTCATCGAATTACTCGAGTATGGTTTTCCTTATTTACTTTAGTATAATAATGTATGTAGTGCTCGTATATTAGGATATGCCTATGTTATTTAATAGCTGTTTGGTCACCATAGCCCATGTTTTTATATGTGATCAAATGGCTGCGTGTAAAAGTGTCAAAACAATTATTATTATCTTGTAATTATTTAATGCGATCTCTTTGTCCTTTTCTAAGTCGGTTCCAGGTGCGTTTCTGCTCTTAACGACTGAGATGGTGGCGTCTAGTATTCTCTTAAAAACTTGTGCTTCCTCCCTTTTAGACTGAAACACAAATTGTTTTATTAATAAATAATTTCACGGTAGATGCACCGCTGGTGCTATCCACGATGAAACTTCGTCTACATATGATAAATACACATTAAATACACATACAAGTGATTCGCATGGGTAAGGATTTTTCGTTATCTCAAAAAAATCTAAAGAATATTTGACTAAAGACGTATGTACCTATATATGAGCAAAGTCGTCCTGTTCATCGTCGTGATGTATGCTCGTTTGCTACTTTGATTAAATAAAAAATTACTACAGGGTAAAAGACAATAAACCCGAAACAAAAATGTTACGATGTCGGTAAAGTAAATATCACTGTTCCCGGAAAGACGTTCACGGGAAATTGAGCTTATTAAGCGACTTTATGGTTTATTTAGGTTTTATGTTCAGCTTAATCTGTAAATGAAGGCCGCGTTTTTGCAATGACTTGGGTTTTAGCCGGAATTTAGCGTAATCAGAGGATTGACGAATGGAATTTTGCCGAGATTATGTTTTGCTTTTCTGATAAGTCAAATTTAGGAATATACTACATTATTTGTGAATCCCGCTAGTCTGCACTTGACCAACGTGGTAGAGTATGGCCTAAAACCTCGTCACTATGAGAGGAGATCGATGTCCAGCTGTGGAAGAATAAAATAATCTGAAAAGAATGATAACTTAAGAAAAATAAATTAATATAATTTCTTAATTTAAGCATTTTAGTGAGCATATTTTCAAATCAATGATTTTTTGAGAATTTACATAGCATTTTGAATTACATCGATCCGATGGGCCAGCGATCGGAATAAAAAAAATATCCTGATGCAATACGTGCGGGTGCGAGCATGATGGGAAACCGAAGGTCCGACTCACGCCAATTTTAAAATTTTCCCAGAGATCGCCTTGCACAGCATGGTCTGTGTGTTTTGTAAGATAAAACAACGCTAAAACTATTGCATAGCTCGACAATTTTGAAATACAAATCGATGTATTCCGACCAATAGTTCACAGTAACGTCTGCATCTGCAATTTATCTAGGTATCAAAAATTCAAGAACAATAAGTTCGCAATTACTCAAGACGTACATCAAGACAAAAAAACATTTTTGATACCTCCCAAAAATTACAAAACATGGCCAAACAAAAACAAGTAAACATTCTACTTACTACCTAAACATTACGATGTAAACCAGAAAAACAATCCCCTAATTGAAAATAAACAGGAACATCGTATGGAACATTCATTTGCTTCGTTTGTTCAACATCTCGGAACTATCAAACAAACAAAATTATATTACTTTATGCAAACAGTGCAAACTGAGGTAAACATGCTTTCAATTTCTTACATAACACTACCTATTATTATTCAAAAATACATCCCTAATTTGTACTCTGTCAATAATAATATGAAAACAGATTCTTCCGAAAGTCGTTTTCGTATAGTTTTCTCTGTACCTTTATGCTGCATGGTAAACAACAAGACAACCACGGCAATGAGGCGAATTTAGTATGTTTATATTAAAAACTTAAAGCATCATGCATTCAAATTCAATTACAAGAAACCATGGGGCACAGGGAATAAATAAAGAATAGACAGTAATTCTAGGATGTCTACCGCACCCTTTACATTAGTCAATAGCGGTAAATAAGGCACAAAATATAGATAGATACCATTAAACAAGTGAAGGTTAATTACCCTTATTTATGGTATAACTGTCTAGTTTATAGAAATAAATAAAATAACCGTCGAAAATATCGATGACACTAATGGAAAATGAATTAACAAACGACCAAGTGTCGCCCTTGGTATGAGAATATTACTAGTGCTATTCAAATAGACAAACATTTTGGATTTGATAATTTAAAAAAAATACAGACGACTTGAGCACCTACTTCTTTTTGAAGTCGGCCAATAAAATAAATAACAATAAGGCTTTTTTTATTAGTAACAATGTGGAATCCATACGATCCATTAAGTATAACTCTTATTAGAAGGATATTTAAATGTATCATGTTTATTTGTATTTTCTAAGCGCGACGGTTTTATATTTCCGTCCAAAGCAACTGGAGAAACCGTAAAAAGGCAGGCGAACCCTTTCTCGAAATCTCTTATCATTCGCGGCGAATGAAAAGAATGGCGGTTCGATAGCGCAACACGACTACACCTACTCCTCGATGACGGCAATAACCGCGTAAAATCGCCTTTGTGTCGCTGAAAGGGGAAAATAGTGCCCCCAGATTACCTTCGAGCCCCTCGACTTGTCTGATGAAAGGGTTATTTACATCCGGTTCGAGGAATCTTTCGCTGTAACAGAGTTTGCGTTCTACCTGTATCTGTTTTTATGTAAATTTAGTTACAAAACGTACTTGCTATTTGGGTTGTTAATGCTACTCACGACCGTACTAACGCTAAGATAAATAAAGGGTAATTTTAGGTACATCTAGAGGTGACTTTTTATTACGCAAAGTCAGCACTAACATGTTCTTTCGTTTAAAATTAATGAAGTTTATAAAAATTTATAATATTTATAAAAATATTTTAGTTAAAAGTTTATAAAACGTTAGTGACAAGGTTATGTATGACATATAAAAAAACTTTTTATACTGTTTTATTAAAATGTTATTCATATTGTAAACTGTAACCTAATCAAAAATATGTAGTTGCGATAAAAAAAAATATAATATTTATACAAATTGATTCCTTACATGCCGTGAATATCAGTTTACATATTATAATTGTGATGTAAGTAATAACGCGTATCTAAATACAATTGAATTGGATTGAAAATCTTATTTTATTACCGACATGCTTACACGACAATCTTTTCGATTTCAATTATGAGCAACGCTGGTGCGTTATCCGTTTCAACGGCTTACATCTGATAATCATTTACTCACATAAAATCTGAAAACATACTATAGCTATCTAGATACCAAATCCCTACCAAGTGGATAGTATCCCGTCATTCCAACATAAAAGACACCGCCCTAACTCTTCATCAATAGTACATTTAGGCCCCAAGATACACACAGCCTTTGTCGGTTGAAACTAGTTCCGAAGGTTCCGTCAGTACTACATGAATATTTTTTACTATCATACAGAAAATGTATATTGCATCATGTACAGTTTTACACAGAAGCTGTTTGAAGAAAAAATGTTTTTGTGGAATATGCAAGAATCTACAAACATTTACAACGCCACTTAGATTTAATAGAACGAGTACGTAAAAGCTCTTAACGTTTATGTTAAACGCCTGTTTTCATTAATTCCTGCATATTGATCGTTATAAAATGGTGATAAAAAGCAGATGAACTTTGCGAGTGTTTACAACGGAATCCTAAAAAAGAAAAAAGCCCGCCTGAACCCCACTGCGTTATCTACGCATACTTATTGCCTTATTTATAGTCAACTTCCAATTTAGGGGTCTGCAAGAGGAACCCCACAATTAAGGCCCATTGTCTGCTCACCAGTTGCAGAGGGTCTATCTTTGTGTCCGTCAATTGCTCCACGTTGAAATGGTTTAAATTTCATAGACGATATACAGTATGCGCTATTCACTGATACTAATATAGCTCCTCTTCTTATTTCACATATTTTAGGTTAAAGTTTTGAACTGGACTAATTCTAACAAACGATGATGGTAATGAACTTATTACGAATTGAAAAACATGTAGAAACTCCTACGTCTATACTTTGTTATTTAACGTCATTTTCAATTTCATTCCACATTACCTCGAGTTAAACGGATATGGATGTTAACCCTCTGTCTTCTTAATACATTGCCGTCCATTTTTCGAGACGACTCAGTCCAAGAGGCCCTAACATTCGTAAATCCCTATAAAATACGATTCTTCGCAAATGCGTACTTATTTACTTCGTTTAGACGGTTATTTATCGTATACGATTAATAAGGAAATCCGTACGTAATATGAGGAAAAATTCTGGCCGTTTTTATCTTTGATTCATATTGGGGTACAATTTATCCGCGCGACTTGATTAAAACTGAGAAGATTAATAATTATCGGCGCATTTTATTCAATGCAAAGTTTCAAAAAGTCCTTACGCTGATATGTGCAAAACGAAATTTTACCCTAATCGATCTTAGGTTGTTGAAAAAAAACGGCAATGGTATGTCAGCTAGCGAATTTTATTCGATCATAAGTGTTCTACTCACTTTTGAATTTCAAATAACGGTCGGCAAAAAAAACAAAGAGAGAGGCACGAGGGTAACCTCAAGGGGAATCTGCTATGAAACATAAATTTACATACGTGTAGGTACCTATTTGACATCTAGAAACATGGCTTGTTTTGTGGCTGCAAAAAATATGTCTCTATTATTTCCAGTTTGTTTCTAGAACTAACACATACCTGCTCGTAAGTATGCAACCATCCTTATAGTAAGTGGATACTGCTGGATACAATTTGTCATATACGGTGCAATCCCTAAGGACTAAGATCTAATGCCTCATTTGTCAGTGTCTGCTTACTATACATCGAAGACCGGAATACTGCAGTAGATATATAATAGATATAGTATATACTGTAGCTATGACAGTGGTGATAGTACTGACTTTTTAAACAAAGCCTTTTCCAAACTCTAGCAAAACTGGACCCTGGCCTAACATAATGTAATACTGTAATGTAATGTTTCATGGTTTTTGGTCTGCTGTAGAATAGAAAGGTAAGTTACAGGAAGTTAATACCTAATGGTAGATCTCAAAGGTACCTTTTAGCTTAAACCAAAAAAAAAGGAAAAAGAAAAAAAAAGCTATTTATTTCATTGAAGCTTAAAGCAATAATAACGTGATCTATAAAATTGGTACCATCATATGGTCCTGCGTGGCGGAAAAGGTCCGCAATCAGTGTCCGCCACAAACACCTATGACTCCTGATTTTTGCCTAAGATTACTTAATCACCCTCAGAAAAATTGGACAACAGCTTTTAGACTAAGTAGGTGCGCGTTGTGGTCCTGTGACAGTGGTGCGATCAATTGATTCACAATAGCAAAAGCTTTGGATGTGCGTCCGCGATTTATAATTAGCAAACAGCTACTTGCTTTACATTATATTGTAACCCAGTGTTTACCTATGAAATGTGCGAGCGACCTAAGACTGAATAACTGCATGCCTCAGAGCGCTTCTTCATTGTTTTTTATACGGCGAAGTCTGGCCACACTTGACTAGCGTGGTGGATCACGACTTCAAACTATCTCCATTACTCAACTCGATTCATGTTCAAAAATAGAATTCCAAAAGGTTCGATTATAAGGAAATAACAAAAACTGTCCGCAGTAAAAGTTATTATCATTATTATTATTGTTATCTTTAGGAAAATTCGTAGGATTTCGTAACCAACGCCTGGATGAGTTTGAAGACTATGAATCTTTGTAAGCTGCTCTGTTGTTCTATTCGTTGCACACTATGCCATGACATGTTGCTATAAATCCGCGCATCCCACTCGTTTTCCAACTTATACCCAGTTGTGCAAACTTTACGTTATTTACGACGGCTTCACACAAACGGATCGAGAAATGCACAGCGCGATATATCGTAGCTCTCGCGTATTCAAAATGCATCAGAATTAAGAGCATGGAATTATTTTAAAGTGTAGTAAAAATATTAGTTGTTATTATTACAAAAGCAAGATATTCATAGAATCACGACAGCACATAACGAAAATAATAACTAAAACAAATATAATTTAAAAAAAAATTCGTCCCGTATTATCTTTCAATATTTTTCTATTAACTTAGTCGAAGGAGTATACCCGTATAAGCAGGTCAGTAATCAACTTGCGTGGGAATAAGCCGGCCTAAGCAATTGGGTCAGTGGATATAAAAGTATTAGATATGATAAGCGGTTTTCTCTGAAATCTCAGTGTAAATAATACCTACTCATTATTATGAAAAGAAAGCGGTCGCAGCCACGTACCCAGTTTATCTTGACGAGGGTATCTTATTTACATTCGAACGGAAGAAATTTGCGGAACGGTGACCTCCAAGCATTCTCACTGTCCTTTGATATTCAAAATAAATGTCAGAAAGTCTAATTAGTTATGTTGGAAACATTCCCCGCGACTACTTTGCATTTGAGATTATTAACATCTTTAGGCACTCCTACATAAAGATATTAATTATCACTTTATACTTATAGCCTCTTACTAAAGGTTCCTAGGCCATGAATGCCATGGTATACAGTAAATACATAAATATATGTTCAAGGAAATTTAAATCTAGAAAACATATGTCCAATATTTATATCTACAGGTTGCGTATGAAAAAGTCTCTAGCCGTATGACGAAAAATACTTTGCAATGACAAATGAATCTGCCTTTTTTATTTTCTGTATGTCTAGGAAACACTCAGTTTACGTGATGGCATTACATGGTACCTATTAAGACAATCGTGTAGAAGTAAACATGATCTTTGCATTGTCATGTGATGATATTCTCACTAACAGTCGAAGTCGTATGAAATAAAGTTGAAGTATTATGCAGAGTTTTATATGAAACATTTTGGCTGCAGTTGTACAAGCATAAGTCTATGGATTTTGTCTACTTTTGCACAGCCACATGGTAATTACCTGAATTACACAATAAACGTCACTCATTCAATATTAATTTTAATTATTTACTGTTTTCGTCGTGCTAGCAGGCCTCGTAGAACGTACTTATCCTTTTATCTAATGTTTAAACATTAACCGAAAATTGCCGAGCACGTTGCTACGCAAATAAACACAACGCCTAAAACACTTGCGGTGGCCCTTAATATGACCCTTCCCACTGGCCACCTGGACCCACTCAGGGATTCCCTCTAATGGTGTGTAGGTAGATGGTAATGGATATGGGTTGGAATGATAAGGATTGATACATTTTTTAGAATATGTACAAACTCTAACATTTATGTTCGTGAATACTTAATATCGGTAATTTAGGTATTTTATATTTCGTCCCTATCCAGCATAATTTTCATGCGCCATAAGCATATACAAGTATACAAGTGAAAGCGTGACTTTTTAATGTTTCGTAAAGCAGTGTTTTTATATCATACTGATGTTAAGGTGAAATAAAAGGTGTAGCGCGCTTGGTTAGAAAATATCTGTTTATTTACTTGCATACATATATATGACTTGTAAAGTTTACCAGCCTGCATTTGACCAGCGCGCCAGACTGTGACTCGATGTTGGTGAACAAACGAGCTTAAAAGGGTTGCTGGTAGTAAATAATTTCAACAGCCTTCAGAAGTCGCGTCGTAGTATATGTTTTGTCACACAGCATGTTTTCTCTTGAAAACGTCGAAAAGCAGTCTCTCTGCTGGACGCATGGAATAATCACGCTTCCCTAAAGGGCGATTTGAATAATTCAAGCGCCCCTCGAACCAGCTGCTTTGATATGGAATGTTTGGGTAGAATAACATTTACTTACAATGTCATCAAGAACAATTTTGCAAAAATGCTTGTAACAATTAATTATTAATATTGTCATTACGTACCAAAAAATTACAATGTTTTATGTTAAATTAATACCGCATTTACAAACAATTATGTTTCAACGTATCGAGATTTACCGTTTCCGAGAACGTTCCGTTTACCGAGAATACCTAAATAAACTGAACACTGAAAGTGAATTAAACCAATAAACTTTTTCTGTAAAGTCAAGAACAAATTTTTGTGATAACCAGCTCTTTTTCACTATATAAACTGTCTCCTTTAAATAAATGACATGTATTCTAATCTCGCGATGCGATAATACTTTGATTTTACTTTTAATACAAAGTAAAAATATTTACGTATTCCAAACGTTAAAAATGAATCGTTTTTGCGATAAGCAAATGACACTATCAGAAGTTTCTGACAGCATGACAGAATTGCATAAACGTACTGAGCCAATGTACCAAATAAAAATGTTTGTACAAGACAGTGAATTAAGCCATTATAAATTACATTCACCCACAATTAATACTTAATAGGTTCATGATTGCGTTTCTAAATGACATGAAAAGCTATCAGCTAAAGATTAAAGGGACGACAAAAGCCCCGTTCCCTATTGTAATTTAGATGCATTATCGCAATACATACCTACTGTTTCTCATTCGTCTCGTTCCTAATGAATAACCCATTCTGTCTTTCGGATTCTGGATTCAATTCCTGGTCAGATATGTGAATAATGAAATTTAATAATTGTTTTAGCTATGAATAATGTATATTTCGAATAATTTCAAGACTTAGTCCCGGGAATTCTTAATTGTGTATTGTTGGTTTAA
>DWDZ01000154.1:0-10360 GCA_018245715.1 Passova passova rudex
ACTGGTTAAATGTGGGGGTGTACTACACTCCTCTGCCTACCCCTTCGGGAATTACTGGCGTGATGTTACTTTTTTTCTAATATTAAATTGTGTAAATACAAAGTCAAATGCTAATTATAATATTCAAAACGTAACATTGATTGTAAATATCATAATGTCTTTTATTATATGTGGTAATTGTTACATAAAAATTGCTGAACGAAAAATTATGGTTGTTGAATTAAAAAGAAATACAGATTTAGGAATAAAAGAGATAATTTATGCATAATAATGAAGAAAATGTTCTTCTTGCAGGGGCTGACCCTACAAAAGACATACAAAAACGTCAGGCTGGTAGTGTTGGGTAAGTTCGGTTTATGTAACAGAGTCTGGAAATTATTGGGAATGTCTAGTTTTGTTTAGCAATTGACTCACCCCATGGTTAGGTATTTAGAGACCTTGACTGCTAAAATGACAGTTGTGGGTTCAATTTCCATCCGGGACAAACATTTCTGCGATGAACACATTTGTTTGTTCTGTGTCTTGGTGTGAAAAAATACCTTCACTAGTACTATATCAGTTAACAAAAATAATAAATTTAGTAGATAATTAGAATTCTAAGGGCAATTTTTCCTATTGACTCAAATGTGTACTAACAAATACTAACTGGTCTAATATTACTAACCCGTCTAATTCCTGTAGTCCTGTTGCTACTACCTATTACTAACTAACTATATTCAAACTAAAAGTCGCATCCTTACAGCTCTATTAGACTTTGGTTGCAGATGTCTATGCTCGGGAGCGGCCACTCGTGACTGGTGCTCGCTTGTTTGCTACTCTCCTCACATAAACAATGCAGTATTATTCCCTTATTGCTACTCAGAAATGGCTAGAACACCAATAACTTTACAGTTGACGATTCAGTATCTCATTATGGAACAGGTCAGATGAAGACGACGCAAGTGGCAGCAAATACACTAGGATGGAGGAGGACAACATTCAAGATAAGGACAGATTTGCAAGGTAATACGAATGTCGGAGTTGAATATCTTGGATGTGAGCAGTTTACAAACGTGGTTTAACACTGAAGTTGCTAATTAGATAAATGTGATTTTTACATTTAAGAAATGGTCATTACTATTTACTCATTTTATATGAAAATTTTCATAAACATGATTTTAAGTGCTTAATTAATGAGTAAATCCGTCCAGTTACCGAAGATGAAGCAATCACAATGTTGATGATTATAAGACTGATAAAACTCCAAATCAAAACTTATATGTTTAATTTACTAAGTTATTTCCGTACAAATTTCTACTTATAATTATAAAGTAAGATGTCAATATATCATCAGCTCAAAATACAACTTTGAAATTGGCGTATTTTCTAAATTCTCCTTTATAGGTCCACTATTATCTATCTTGATTCTACTAATAAACTTGTTTTTAAATGACTTAAGGTTTTTAAATTATGCTAGAGTATGTAGCTAGTAATGGGTATATTGTTTTATCAGACAATGGGCAGGAGGGATATTTCACACCATAAAAAAGCATTTGCTTCACGGCCACTGTCAATCTTAACACAATTTAAAGAAGAATCATAAAATACAGTCGTTTCTATCAAAACCTATTAAGCTGTGTGATGAGCGAAAACGTGTCTTATCACGCGACATCGTGTTATTAGTTATCCATTACCTGCATAAAAATGAGGTACCAGTTAAGATATGTTAATATAATACGAACTTTCATTTTCATTCGAGTATCAGGAAGAACCGTATTTAAACTAACTCGCATTTGGTTGGGTAGGAACTCGTTACTCGTCTGACTGTTTTTGCATGCTAATCTATCGAATTACGTAGAATATTTCAAGACAGTTTCAATAGGTAGATTGATTTCTTAATTCATTTGCCTCGGTACAACGTATCTAAGTTTACGGAGGTACATCAGCTCTGTGTGTTCTACCGGCTCTACAATGGGGAGTGCTCTAAGGACCTATATTAACTGTTTCCGTATGCCCGTTCCTACATTATCTCCATTCGCCGAAAATGAAGTTCCATCCACAAAAACCGAACGCGTTGCGGTCCTCCACATTTCGGTTTGCAAGCTCGTTTCTACTGCGCTCGTATAAAATGTAGAATGAACTTCTCTAGAGGTTTTCTCGGAACGCTATGACATGAGGCTCATTAATAAAGACATGAGAAGAGCTCTCCTTCAAAACGCACAACGCATTGGCAACTGACTGGACAAATAGTTAACAGCTTAAATCAATTTTTTTTACGCTACATATATAAAATTCTAAAGTATCAGTGAAGGACAATAGTATTTTATTTAGATTATCCTACCGATAGGTATTTTATAACAAGTTTGGGATTAAGGCAAATCAATAGGTATCTAATTGAACAAAAAAATAAAAATAGTTTCATCTTTTATCATATAGAAGATCATGTTTGATCATATTTTATCATATAGAAGATGGCAAATAATTTTCCTCTCGGTTTATAACCAAATAACAATACTAGATATTACCCACGACCTCAATAGAGTTGATGTCGTTAAATAGGTGCATAGAAGACCGACCACCATCGAAAATACAGTTTTGTGATAACGTTGTTCTGATACGACGATCATATAAAACTAATTTTTCTATCCGTCGGGAATAGTATTTCTGGATTAACGGTACCCTATGCCTTTTTCTGTACCTCTGACAATACGTGTACAAAATTTCATGATGAGTAGTTAAAGCGTGAAAGCGTAACAAACTCACATTCAAGGTTATAATTTTATTACACATGTAAATCGAGTAAAATTGGATTTTTTTAAAAAAAAGGAATGCATTTTCAGCCGCGAGAATCACTGTGAAATTGAACGTCGGAGGAGAAACAAGATGACGGCGTACATCACGGAACTATCTGATATGGTTCCAACATGCTCCGCCCTTGCGCGCAAACCCGACAAACTTACTATTTTACGTATGGCCGTAGCCCATATGAAAGCTTTGAGAGGTACTATTATTTGTAAAAAAAATTATACATTTCAAACAATTTTTTTAAATTTTGAACAGTACTATCTAACCATGTTTCAAAAGTCATATTTTATATAATTTATAATATTTTATCAGGTACCGGAAATACGTCAACAGATGGTACATATAAGCCGTCATTTTTAACTGACCAAGAATTGAAACACTTAATTCTCGAAGCTGCCGACGGTTTCCTATTCGTTGTGAGTTGCGATACAGGACGCATAATATATGTTAGTGATAGTATAGCACCAGTGCTTAATTACTCGCAGGTCAGTTAATGATACATTGCCTGCACATTTGTATGTGTTGATTTAATGAAATTTATTTCAATGGTTTTTCATTTTTACTTTTAGGGAGAATGGTATTCGTCATGTTTATATGATCAAGTTCATCCAGATGATGTTGAAAAGGTCCGAGAACAGTTAAGTACACAAGAACCACAAAACACCGGTCGCATTTTAGACTTGAAGACTGGAACAGTAAAGAAAGAAGGACATCAATGTATGTAGTTTTCATCATTTTGTTTTCACCAAAACGATTCTATTTTATTTAAATTAATTATGTACACATATAATTTTTTGGAGGCTTCTCAGCTTCGGAGGAACACTTTTGGCGGTCGTGTTATCGTTAGATGACAAAAGTCCAACCTCGTCGGAGGCCTAAAGGTGGTTTAAAAACATCCGAAAGACGGATTGGCCATTAACCACTATACGCACTGGAGTGCCGTGGAGTACCTAGTACCATTATATTTAGTATACATATGTAATTGTGTTGTTGATAGCATCAATGAGGCAAGTGATGGGTTCGCGACGCGGCTTCATATGCCGTATGCGCGTGGGCGGCTCGGCCGAGAGCGCGCAGCTGGGCCGCCTGCGCGCGCGTAACTCGCTCGGGCCCTCGCACGACGGACATAACTATGCCGTCGTCCACTGTACTGGATACATTAAAAATTGGCCACCTACAGGTAATTGTATTACAGGGCGAGTGTTCATTTTACTTTATCTTCCGAATGTACATAGACATCAATGAGAAAAAAACAGTGATGTGCTTATAACATTTTAAATTTCATGCTTTAAGTATTTTGGGACATCAGACTTGTTTCCAGGTATGCAGATGGACCGCCCCGTGGAGGATGAACTGCACGCATCCCACTGTTGCCTCGTGGCCATTGGACGATTACAGGCAAGATAAAAAATGTTTCAATGTCTCTTATTCTCGTTCACTGTCCCGACGCTTAACACTCGTTATATTTGTACAATAGACAAAATCACAATTACACAGAGACAGTTACGTAATTTGAAGATAGACTCGATCAGTATTACTTATTATTATCAAGTATTATGTAGCAACTGCAGTTGTTTTCAATATAATAAATAATCGTATACTACACTGTTACAGTATACTACATACTATAGTACACTACTACACGATTGACAAATATAAGGATGTTTCCAGGTTACGTCGACGCCGAACGCTTCCGAGAATAGCTTGTGCAGCGGCGGCGTGGAGTTCGTGTCGCGGCATTCGGTGGACGGGCGCTTTACGTTCGCGGACCAGCGCGCCACGCAGGTGGTAGGGTACGCGCCCGCTGACCTGCTCGGCAAGCTATGCTACGAGTTCTACCATCCCGAGGATCAACAGCATATGAGAGATAATTTTGACCAAGGTGTGAAAATTCAGCCTTTGTCTATAACAAATTTAATAAATAGAGTGAATATGCATTTACTAGCCAAGTGTGATACATAATATATCATCGGCTACATCGTCGGTTAGCACGCGGCGAGATTATGGCTAAACGCTAGCCTGTACAATATGAATAAAATAGAGAAAATTAATAGTGAATACTGTCATTACGATGACAATATTTCTATCTAGCTTCTGTATTGAGAATTCGTAATTGAAAAATAGTTGATGTTTGATTTCAGTACTCAAGTTGAAGGGACAGATCATATCGCTAATGTATCGATTTCGCACAAAAAGCAGAGAATGGATTTGGCTACGCACTTCTGCTTTCGCCTTTTTAAACCCTTTCAATGACGATGTCGAATACATTGTTTGTACTAACACACTGGCCAAGTAAGTGTTTTTTCTGTTTATTTGTTACATATCAAGGTGAAGTGATTATTTATTGTTTATTGTTAAGTATTGTAATATTCAAAATTATTATTAATATCAAAAGCACAATATTACAATGAATTACAAAAACTGTTTCATTTAACATAACTACACTAATTCGATATAAATTCATAATGTTTTTGTTTAGTAAAATCCAAACTTTATAAAATGCACCCATAATTTTTTCTCGCAGTCGATCCCTAGGAAGTACCACGGGAGAGCCGGTACCGGAAGAGAATTATGATTATCATTTGCGTCAACGTGACGTGTATCAAGCTGCCCCTGCGCCCGTTCACCAGCAACATCATCCACCGCCAGGTCAGTCCTATTGTGAGTCGACATACTAAAAACATATCTGTTACTAACAACAATACAGACTTCAACTCTATTCATTTCTGGTTTATGTATGTTATACTATTTTTATTAAAATCTTTAGCTGCTGGTAGTCATAGCATATAAACGGTTTACGGCAATTATAATAATCTCAATGGCGACCCAAGGCAAGATTGCGACAGGGAGCGGAAGATTATTAATTTGATCTTTATGTACAGTACAAAAAGCAATTAATACAGAAGTGCGTTGCATTATATATATTACGTTGTAAAAAATTAATTGAAAGCGCGTTTGAATACCCTCGTTACGAAAGAGTATATATCGGCCGTGCAGGCAACGGCGGCAGCGCGCGCTCGCCGGGCGAGGCGGTGGCGGCGGGCGCTGGCTACGCGCATGCGCCGCACTACGCGCCCGAGTACTCGCCGCACCGGCCCGCTAACACGCCGCCGCACACCACCTGGACCACGTTGCGCCCTGTAACTTTACATTTTACTCACTTTTATACTCAGATACACCAAGTTCAAAGATCAGTTGGCGATTAACACCCACAAGTTATTAAACGTTTTATAAATAAATCAGGTTTACTGCATTATACAAAGGCAAATTGCAGAAACTCGGACATTTACTATGCTACAAGTAATGAAATCGATTTGATTGAATTCTATGTATGTATATACATGTTACTGTCATTTAAGCATTACATTTAGGCCGCCATTTTCGTTGTCTCGTTGTCTTATATACGACTTTACTTTTTAATACATTATTTTTAGGCTTACGATATTTCAAAAACATCTTGTTGCTTCATATAATTAATTATAAAACATAGAAATGTTATGAACATATAAAACGTTTGCTTGTCTAATTTAAATCTGGTCATGACTGACTTTATAGTACCGTGGTTTAAATTATTATAAGAAGACATGTAGGTAAAGTGAAAAACATAAGCGGTCACATAGGCAAGTACCGACTGCGCCTGGTGTGGCTTGATTTTGGATATCGTTTACGACAAATTAACAATATTGCTAATCTATTTTTCAGAGCGGGGGCGGAGGCGCGGCTGCGGCGGGCGGCGCGGCAACGGGCGAGGGCTACGCGTACGGCGCAGACGCGCCGGCGGGCGGCGGCAGCCCCGCGCGTTCCCCTCCTGCGCCCGCCTACCTACCGCCCGCACACTATCACTACAATCACCACGCGCACCCCGCGCATCCCGCACACCCTACGCACCCGACGCACCCGACGCACCCGTCGCACCCGTCGCATCCCTCACATCCCGCTCACGGTAACATATTTTTAATGATTTTGACTACTTTTCAGTAACATATTCTACATAGATTTAACTAATATATTGTCATTTTTGCTGTCGCCAGGAATGTGGTCCTGGCAGGGCGGCGCCGTAGGGGCGGTGGGCGCTGTGGGCGCAGCGGGCGTGGCCGGTGCGGCGGGCGAGGGCGCCCACGCACCGCACGAGTTGTCCGATATGCTTCAAATCCTCGACCAAGGCGGTGCGGCCACATTCGAGGACCTTAACATCAATATGTTCAATTCTAATTTCGAGTAACTCTCCCAAGCCTCGCGTCTACTGGTTCACGTACCTTCTGACCCCGCTGGGTGCCAGTTTTCGTTTGTCCCACTAGTGGTATTCGATTTCTGGCAGTGAATTAATTTGTATTGCAATAATAAGGTTGTACCTATTAATTCGCCGGAGACCAACGAAAAATTGCTACGTCGAATATATTGATAAGTAGCACTGCTAACTTCAATGACTGACAGGGTGACAGGTTTTGTTGAACAATTTTTACCTTTTATTGAAGTTACCAGAATTACATGAACCGAATATAAGTCGGTTCATGAGTACTTTGTATGCAGATATTTCGAGTATAGAACTGAAGTTCTAGCTGAGATTGCTCGCTAGATTTAATGTCTTTATGAAAAGGGAAAAATTTGCTAAATTAATACTCTATTTCGAAATAAACTGTATATAAAATATTTTTATAGTTATAAACACTAAAAAAATATTCAGAACTCGGTTTGAGGCCTCAAAATGCCTGCATAAAAATATAGTGTTATTTTAATTTTTATTTAATCATGAATCATAGGTTTAATATTATCTTTGAAACTTTATCATAGGTATGTTTAGCATTGGGCAGTATGTCCCGTATATGATTTCATTCATATAAAGTACTACAAGCTGAACACAAATAATGTATTGATCAGTAATATTCCACCTATCTTTATATTGTTGAAATGAAATGTAGTGAACGAACTTACTATTGGACACTGTTAGTGCACTGTTGCATCAAAGAACAGTACTTTGCTATTAAGTTTCGTCGTCACACAATTGCATTGGTTTTAGCTTGTGTTAGTGTTCCATACAATAATAGGACTAAGCACAGGTTTTATTGTTTCATAATTAATCAAGTAAAATTGGCGTCCCTTATCGCAGAAGACTGCGTGGATAGTCCACAATAAATATGCAAATATCTAGTTCGTACATACAATGTTGGTGTCGACGTTCAAGTGTGTGTAATGTAGCTCACCTTCAAAAATATTATCATTTTATTCTTCTACATTTTTGTACTAAACGATTAGAAAAAAATCTAAATTTCCTGTGTGATGATAATCATAATACTTTGTTTATTATGATACCTTGATTTGTTTTAAACCACTTTAATAACTGCTAAATGAAAAACTAGACGTCCCGATACAGATCTACTAACCTTGCTTAGGAATTTGAGTTCTCTAATTTGTATTACAGTTATTGAAATTTACAATGGTTATACTTTTATAATTTTATCTATGTAGGAATTTTTAGGAGCGATTTTAAGTGGAGTTTTTCTGGAGTAATCAAGATAGCATTATATTTATTAGGTTTGTTTTCTTTAGAAATAAACTTTTTACTTATTAGTTTTTGATGTACTTATGAATTTTTCAACTTAGTTATGCAACCTTTTATGTAAGAAAGAGTAGTTCACCTTTCTACACAATTGGGAGTGATAAAATATTCATTTAAGTGCTCTCTGAAAAATACTACGTAAATATAAAGAATCAATGAAGTAAAAAAAAATATGCAATGCATTGTTGGCGTAATAGGATATTCATGTTATGCTTAGGTAAAAATGACAAATAATTAATAATTTTATAACTAAGAAAAGTAATTTTCCTTTGTTCCCTGAGTTTTATTTTAGTTAATATCAATTGATTACATTTCATTGCAAATACTGTCAATTTGCAAATATACCGAGCCACATTTTAATTATTGGAATGTCTTACTCATGACGTCATCGTATGTATGGATATACCGTAATATATAAATCCTAAGTAACAGCCACGTGCGCCTTGTTATTTTTATTGAATGTTAGTTATAAATATAGTATTTTAATGGTTAGGTATAATAACTGCTTCTCCAACTATGATATTTGTTAACTTACATATCAAAATATTTTTTCTTATAAAATATTTTTGTGTAACATGTTTTCAATGGAGCGCATTTCATCGAAATCGTATTGATTGAAAACTACATTAAAGTAGTAAAGGTCCTACAGATATAGCTGACCAGTGGCATTTTTTGTCCTTGATTGTTTAGATTTAATTACTTATATGGGTTCACTTTGATAAATTCGTTTACAGATATTTCTTTTTATGGATTTCGTTTTATAGAAATAAAAAAATTATTTTTAATGTATTAATAAAAGAATTATTTTTTCAGAAAATGAAATTTTAATATTTACTATAGAATGTTACAGTATTACACAAATCATACATTTTCATGAGGTTTTGGTATCAAATGGCAGCCATTCTTTGACGATCAAAGTGCTAACACTTATAGGACTACCAGTACGTAACTGTACCGTACAATGCATTAAGGTTCAAAATTGCTCGGCACAGGCAACCTTAATTGGTAATCCTTATTTAAAACCTCCATAACAAGTATTTTTATTTTACATTCCCATTGAAAAATGCTTGTGGAAGTGCATTACATAGCATAGTTGTGTAATAGAAATAATGATACATATTACTTCTAATGTTAGGAAGTAATTTTATATTATTTGTTGTTTGAAATATATAGTTTTCAATGTTTAAGTTTATAGTTAAATAGTATTTTATGTAAGTAATGCATTTACGAGTATTTTTTTCATGATAAAAATATTAATTGTATTCGGACAAGATTATAGGTATACCTGAATTTTGTAAGATTTTTCATTAAATTTAAGGAGCAATTATTTTGATTTTTTTTAACCCGTTTTATCATTTACTGTGAAGGCTGTTATAGTTTTATAGATTATGGCTGCAGAAACTGTCGTTTTAACACAAACATTTTGCGTAATGTATGATTTGATTTCATGTACTATAGGGGAGTGGGCAAAATCTTGTGGTTTTATCTACAGTCTACGTCGAATCATACGAAAAAAGAATAAATCCGATAATGTCAGTGAGCGATTACAAACCCTCGAACGAAAGTTTCGTGAACATTTAAATACTCTGATACTACATGGGTTGCAAAGGACATAAATATGTTTGACATTTATTGAATTCCTTTGTATGTTATACATTTGCTATGTTTACACAGGTAATAATAAGTAACAAGGGAAAATCGTTAGGTATATGGATTAATAAAAAAATGCTTGTGTAAGGTACACTGTAGACGCTACAGATCCATTCGTTGTGACTCATTCAACTATGGTATGTAACGTAAACATTATTTTTATGAATGGCACAATATTTTTTTGATATGGTACATCAAATGCAGGGTTGCTTGGTAACCTTTTTATTCTGGCAGATTTCACACATCTCGGAAACCATTAGACTATCACAGTCTGGTTAAACTTAGCCACATTACCTATATATATATATATATATATATATATCGACTGCAGCAATTAACAAAGTCGGAAGTGAAAAAGTGTCTTTTTTC
>DWDZ01000155.1:0-10349 GCA_018245715.1 Passova passova rudex
CTTGTGATAAACCATTTATATTATGTATATAAATGCTTACATAACGTTGTCTTTAATAATTATCACTGTTGATCATTAAGCATTAACTCTGCAACCTAATTACGAGAAATACATATTATAAACATCCTGTATGGAGAAATGACGGACTTTGTTTTAATATAATTTTAAGTAACGGTTTAACCATACAGCAAATGTTTTAGACCTAAAGTTATTAAATTGAAAGTTGCCTAAGACCATGGCGGTGTTTAAGAATGTTAAATTGACAATAAAGAACAAACATTGGCTTGTATTTGTATACAAAATTTGATTTCAATATTGATTATGATACGAATTTTCTTAACATCACCTTTTATTCGGTCGAGTTTTAGCCGCGCTAGATGAAATAACGCAACTAATTCATAACAGGAGGTAGGCACGGCACGCTTCGAGACGGTACACGTGTAGTCCTTTGCAGCGAGTGCACGGGCGCGAAGTGTGCTGGCGGCCGCTGATAATAGATTATTGCGCACAAATGGCAAACGACGCCACGCCACGCGTCCGCGATCCACGTCCTTAATTTGTACGTGAATTAAATATGCATATACCTATGTGCACGACTTATCGCCTATTCGATGATTACAAACGTTTAATGTATTGTTTGTGACCTAATTACGCAACGATTACTTTGCACTCCGTTTGTCGGGACCTATAGTTGACCTTTGCCTTCATTCCAGGCTACGATTGTCATGACTTCTCAGTGGATGTACGTTTCCATATCCCCTTAACCCTTGTACCCCCAGCTAAGGTTGGTGTATTCAGACACTCCTCCTTTTGCAATCCACCGCCTCAAATTTAAGTAAGGTCCCGCCTTGAGCTTAATTACCGTTTGCCACTTGATAACCTTATCTTTCGCTTTCATTTAAGCCTATTTCTTGGATAATTTTATCTTTACTGGCAAAGAGCAAGCCACATAAACTTCAGTACTATACCACGACTCATGCAATGCTACCGGTAATGTATATTGACTTTAAAAAAACTTTAGCCTCATCGCATTGCCGATCATCATGTAAAAATGGGAAAGTAACGGTAGAAACCATGCCCGTAGTGCGGTTACTTTACTGTTATATTTCATTTAAAGCATGTTCTCTGTTGCGTAGAGCTGTAATCGTCATACAGTAATTGACTGTTGAAGGGAACTACTCTACATTCTCTGTAGTTTCTTTAAAATCTCGACCAATCAGGTATAAAAGCATAAATGGTCATAAACGTTCTGTTTCACAATTTAAAATAAAATAACATATTATATTAAGCGAGAGCAGTCAACAGCTCGAGAAGTACTTATATATGTTGTATTTAAAATTTTTAACTAAACTCGGCACGCTTAGATTACATTTATTGACAAATATTAAGGTCTCTTCGTCCATGACCGCGCCATCCTACGCATTTGCCAAATGTGCCACAAGATCGCTTAATCGTGTGTCTCATTTGTAATGTAAATGAACCCAGTTTGAAGATGTTATTAGTTCATCCCATACCCGCTGTCTCGAGGTCTTCTCGTACCTGTCAGGACAAATCGATACTTCATCCTCGTGTATATATCTACGATTAATATTATATATTTTTTATATCCATCTTAATCTGTGGCCAGCCTTATCTACAAAAACTTACCGACATTTTTTATACCCAATATGATATTCTCAGAATAGCGTCAAGGGCAAACAAGCTTGGTTCTTAGTTGGTATTTTTGTTGCGTAAAAACTAAAACAGCACTGCCCTCATCGCAATACGAAGCTAAAGAAAGTTCATTGGCACGAGTTCCCGGCACACGTCGACGTTGTCATGGCTGCGCAGACTGACTCAGTAATTACCCACATCTTTTTGACCGATTAAGACAGATGTTCGCTTATTTTTCACAAGTCACTGTTTAGCAAATTAATTGCACTACATTATATGTATTTAAGAGGAAACGTTATCTCTTTAGTTCAATATTGATTCGTGATTTCTTTGTCTTACTGCGCAAATGACACATTAAATAGGTGAACGTTTTATTTATAGTCACACCGATGTTGGCCTGATACCCTTATAATTTAATAATCGAAAGAACGTTTATATACAACACATATATAGGTAAACAGATATGGTACACCGTCGTTTTCATACAAAAATGTGTTACAAGGGCATTTCCCTCTTTCCCCAGCAGTCTTTCAAATCAGAAATGCGGTGATCAAGAGGCGTGTTCGGACAGAATAAGTACCATAAGTACCATTATACGACGTTTGAAAAGCCGGTGGAGTGCAACTGTATTCTTTGTTCTATACCTTCCACCATCCACTTTTTAATATTACGAGTTGCTTAGGTTTGCTTGGCGAAATAGCAACCAACAAACCACAGCACATCATACGTACACCTACGTTATAGCATTCGGATACGTTTGCCAGCTTAAAAGATATATTGGTCAATACTGCAATTTGTATATGTGGCCATGTCAACTACAGAAATGGTATAACATTAATATCTTTTTAATTTTACCATATGATAAAGGATATCGTTTTCAAGTTTTAATCAAATACGGATACGTTTAAAGAAATACATTTTCGTTTCAAGCCTTTAATTGTTTTCCTTTTTTTTATTTATGGTCACGGGTGTATACTCATAATGAGAAATTAAATTTAAATAAACGTACCTTCAAAAAGCACCACTACTGCATGGTCTATTATACTATATTATCCATATGTTTATTTTCATATAATCGTATTATTGCGTATAGTTGGCGAATTATGTAACCGCGCACGCGCACGTCGGTCTTTGCTCGTGTTCACGTTCACGTGTCGCCGATACGTAGGAGAGCTGATGTCATCTGAGCTGACGATAATACGCTGCAGGCTACAGTATCGATTGCTACGTGACGTCGCCCACTTCCCCCACTCAAACGAGAGTCGAAATAATAAAGTTTCATATTATTACAGGTAGATATTGTAATCTTATATTAAGTCTGTCAATACGGTGTGCGAGCGTACCATTATGATTTATATGTGAAATAGTAAACACGATTACAATACCTTGTTATCACAATTTTCCGTAAAAAAAATCGACTAAATATTGTCACATCGCATAGTTCATGACACATGTGTAGGTATGATGGTACGTGTACAGATGATGACCTCGTGTTTGCATTAATACGCGCCGCGCTCTCGGGCCCTACGAATTGCACGTGCTGTGCGCGCCCTTGGATGTTTTTAATAGGGCTTCGGTTCGCGTTGATACTACCAAATATATGTACTAGCGAATCGTGAGCGAATACTCTCTCACCATATTCCATTTCGGCCATACAAACATCATTAAGTTCCGTTCACTTTCTAATCTTCTTACATTTACAATATAACTTTATTCTGTTATTGTTATATATACGTACTTATGCTAAACTAAATTATGTTTTCAAGCTCATCGGTTACTTTTAAATGCTATTCGCAGATGCAGATGTGTTCTGTCAAGTAAATAAGTGACTCGCTTAGAAAACCACGGAATATTATGAGTACTTACACTAAACAGTACTGTAAATCAAATGGCCTATGTAATTTTCTTTTATGTTTCACTGTTGATTTAAAGACGATGTTGAATGTTGTACGCATAAGATACTTGGATTGTATAAAGTAGTATTTCCGCATCTGATTATTTACTTTACGGTTCGCTTATTTACTTTATCGATTCCGGTTAATGAGTTGATACAATTATTTAATCAATATATTATCAAAATCTATTACCAATATTATAAAAAAAATGTATCTTTTCATTTTTTTAATCCTATTTTCTTGTCGCGAATAGATATTAATTTAAATGTTAAATTATTATGGTATAAATCTTATAACCCAGTTGAACTAATCAGCGCGCAAGATTACGTCAGATTTCCCCACCTCCGTTTAGGTTTCTCCATCGTCTTGGACATTCGTATTCTGGAAAGTAATCGCCGGAAATATATTAGTGTCAGTGTTTTCTATCACCAACTAATTATTACATTTCTATGATGTGGACTATTTAAAGTTGCATGTTTTCCATTTTTCCACGTCATTGCATTGTGATCTATTGCTTTTTGTTTTTCTCTCTCTATCATTATTTGTTGTATTTACTTTAAGTGTACGTACATTACAATCAATCATATAAAACGTTATCCAAATATCACATCACGTAATGACAAATGTATTACGTTGCTTGTAAATAGCCCGGGATTTCTATATTATAAGATATACATAGATGTTTGGCCATTGATAATCGACCTAATGAAAAATTTTTAATGTACAATAAAATAATTAAATCATTTTTTATTTTTTGTGGCAAGCTATAACCGATGCGCTTCATAGGTCCGAAATTTTATTAATCAAATTTCTATGACTTCTGTTGCGGATTTGGTACTCCACTACACCAGTAATACAATATAAGGAGAGTAAATGTCTCTTTATGCTCTCCTTGGGTCCCTTATAAATAAACAAGAGCTCCTGATTATGATTACGAATTTAAGATAATACAAGCGTATTCAACATTGCAATGAAAAGCAATAACTGTAACTTGTATTTTGCATCTACTTACTTACATATATTGATAAAGACAATATATTGATACCTATATAAATGTTGCAAAATGTGTTCTTATAGAGAACGCGCACATTTAAGTGTTGTGTCCACTCACTGCGCATATCGATGATCTTATATATTTACAGCGGATGTTTCGGTTAAAAACACGAAACTAGTTTGCATTTTGTGGAGGGAAGGGCATAAACCTGACAGGAAAGAATTAAAAGAGTATTGACCTGAACATTTGAAGCAGTGCATGGAGTAACTCACGTAACGGAACGGTGCGGGTGCCGCGGTCGGACAAGCAGGCAGTCAATCACACATCCGACCGCATTGCGCGTCTTATCGCGACCTTTTCCTTGTATCTACAACAACTGCGCCACTTTCGTTTCGTCTCTTCTGTTCTGTTAAAGTATTACTCATGCGTGGCTTCGAGTTTCACACATAGAATAACCGTGTAATGACCTCATTCTCTATTGAGGGCAAAATCAAGGACCATAAATATACATATATTTGAATTCGTAAAAAAGCATTCCGCTGCACACTTGGAACTGGTTATTTTAATCTTTATCTTTCTTGTTATCCTACTCTCAAAATATTTTGTTCGTTAAACCAGAAGTAAATGCATTAATATAACAACAGTGCTTTAGTGGTACGTTCAATAGTATCACTGACTTACGGGATCCATATTTTATTATCCAAAGTTATCACTATTACTTAATAATTAAAAATTCCATTATTGAAATTTATCAAAATTAGTTAATAATTGATAATTAGTGACTGGTATTACCACCATTTTGTATAATGAATAAACTTGCAATGGGTGGACTAATGACTGATGGTATTCTGTATCATTACATCATCATCTTATTTACCGTGCATATTAACAATAGTACTAATTAGCTTGAATCGCCGATAGTCCTGACTATCATAGTGTAGTAAAGTTTGTAAGCTACGCCAGTCACAGTCGACCATAAAGCGTTCGAATTTAAAGCATTTCAGCCATGTGTAAATTAATAATGCACGGTACGTGAAAAATTGTGGTTTATTGACATTTATTACTTTACATACAAAACCAATTCTGTCTGCATTGGCACATCGGTTGAAATAATTAACATATTTACACAACACAATACCTTATACCTTATCAAAACTTACCCTATATTTTGTCGATCTAATTTATCTTACAATACACTTACGTATGTACATTCATCACGAAACATTCCGACCTGAATACGTTCATAAAGCTAAATGGTAAATGGTGGAATTTTCTGTACAGAACATAATTGTGGATATACATCCGCCACATCTGATTCTATTTTTGCCGCGAAGTAGGTGTTGTGTTTTGAAGTTTATGGTTAGTAATAATTACTAGTTCAATTACTGCCAGTTTACGCATTACTCAATTGAGCTTAGTTTTTCGATGATTTATAGATATCTGCTGAATACAGTTATCTCTTATCATTAAGTGGTCTATTTACTACTGTGTTACATTCATAATATAAAACAGTCAACCAGCAGATATTATATTGAAAACTCCTACACGCAGCATAAACAGTATCAGCATTTTCAAGTAGATTATACTTATAATCGTACCTTCTATACATTCACTTTGACATTTGACTTAAACTGGCGACTTATCTTGCAGTGGAACTTCTTCCGGCGATGTGCCATTGGCGTTTCCTCCTGTCCGTTGCTCATTAGGCGATCTAGGGGTAGAACTAAATCGTTTTTTGATGGAACTCCAGTTCTTTTTTATAGTAACTCCGGCTACTACGACAACCATACCAGCAACAATTATTGCAATTAGACTTCGGTCCACTCCGCCAGATTTGGTATCAGAAGTTTTGGCTCCTATCTTCACATCACCCTCGGTGTTGCCCGCTGGTTGCCCTTTGTTAGTATTTTCGACAGTATTTGATGGTGTACTATCAATAGGTACATTGTTAACCGCGGAACGAAGTGAAAATTCATTCCCTGAGCTAGCAGTGACGGTTGTTGTTTCTACGGTACTCGTTATTGGGGATATGTTATCAAGCTCTTTTTTCTCGAAAGTTACAGTTGTAGGACTAGTTATGACAGGGTCGGCATTTTCTTTACCTTTATCTACAACAGTATCCGCGGCTATCATACCGGGTAATACCACCTGAAATAATTCATTGTCAATGTCTTGGGGGCCTTCTGGACATTCCAAGGATTCTTTGTCACACGATCCGGTACAAATTGTTTCTAGTGTATCTTTTAAAATACTACATAAATCCTCCAATAATTCTGTACTAGATGTTGCTAGTGTTATTTTACGTAGATTACTGAATCCCGAAAAATTTTCTGCTGATAGGGCCTAAAAATAAATGTATTATTATAGTACATATAGGTTTCTACATTGAAGTAAAAAATCATGTAGTAAATATTTATTTAAAAATCACCGTTCTCATATCATTGCCGCCAAGATCCAATTCTTGCAACTTTGTTAATGATAAACTGTTTTTTAAATCTTTTGGATATTCAATAAGACGATTGTTTGCTAGTTTTAATACTAACAGCTCTGGTAGTTCGCTGACAGACTGAAATAAAATTTTTTTTTTCAATAATGAATTCTTTTATAATATGTTTTGTAACTGTTTAAAATGTAATTTTATATTTAGTACTCACGCCAGCTGCTAACTCCATGATTAAATTGTCATTCACATTAAGTTCTCTTAGGTTCTTTAATTGAGACACATCTTTTGGGATTTCCGTTAATTTATTCTTTTGTAGGTTTAATTTAGTGGTCTTAGGATTAATGGGGCTTGGGAATTCAGTAAGGCCGTATCCTGAACAATCTACAATGAATTCCTGCTTGTCTCCCTCTGTATTGCATACACATGGTTTTGGACATGAGGAATCACTATTTTGATGCTCAATCGGCGCAACCACTTCACTGTGTACGACTACAGTAGATTCGACTTCCTCTAACTTTGGTGCAACACTAAATTCTGTTGTAGTGTGTACTGTAGGATCTTCGACCACGCCCTCCCCACTACCTTCTATAACAACACCACCGGCGTCGGAGTGATCGTCTGGAGGAAATTGATTATCGCTTTCAATGGGAATTTCCAATTCATCTTCACTTTGAGCTCTAACATTTTCACATCTGAAAATGATATTGATGAAAGTGATTTTCTGGATCATTACACGTGACTCTCAAAATCTTATAAGTGACTTTTGTTTTATCATAACGAGCTGACGTAAAATTACTAAGTACAGAGATAAGAAAACGATAGCTATTAGGGCGTATCCAGTTTTATATTCTTTATTTTCAAACTCATCGAAATTGGAAATTATTAAAAAGTATCTTGATCCATTTAACAGCATGTTTACGATCGTTACCTACTACCTAATAACTTCTATGTTATAGAAATTCATGAAATACTACGATGATTGATATTTTATAGATCCAGACAAGTTTTGTTGTTTTTTTTTTGCCTAATCAACACCTATGTCTTCTTGCAAATTAACAAACTCAACAACCGTCCTACTTTTGTTAATTTTACGTTTCAGTACTAAAACGCGTATTTATAAATAAAATAAAGACTTACGCAAGGATTGCTAACAACAGTAAACAAATGCGAGTCCCCTTCATGGTCGTCAGGAGATGGGAACAGTGATAAATAATACACTAGTAAACCAAGTCCAGGAGCAGTTACCTGTCCTGGCTCCAGTACCGTCGGTGCGCACAGCGCGTAACTCACTGACACTTATAACTATTATCACTCTTGATGATAAGATTGCCAGCGGCATGGACAAGCTTATCGCAAATCAAGCCCGATAACGAGCGTAGATGTGAAAAATATATTAGTTCTTCGATTTTCAATTCATATTAACCGCTTTTGTGGAATATTGATATTAACGGAATCCTTGTCTATGCTATGTAATGTTCATAGGATGATTATTTGGCACTAATATAGTATTACAATAGTCTGTCCACGTTGTGTTTACGTGCCTAACATCTTACAACTGATCTCGCATAATCGGGCCGTTTATTTTACTAAATTAAATGTTTACCTGATGTGTATTAATATCTATACAATAGATGTATTATGCCGCATAGGAAGGTGAAAAGCGCTGTTCAAAATTTTGTCATAAAGCCATTTTAATTAAATTGCTTATCCTACTAGTACTATTTTGCTTTAAAGTGCAATTTTAAATTTCTATAAATAATCGTAACATTAGAGGTCAGTGGCAATAGTAATAGACACCTGCATATCGCATGGCAATAATAGAAGCCGCGTGCAATTGATCCATATTATGCTGTAGACATTTCTTAGATTAACGACTTGTATTAACGAGACCTGATGGAGGTTTCCGGAACCGATACATTTGATTCATTGGTATGTGTGACACAGGTACACTCGAAATGTTCGTTATCTTTGTCGAAGTGACGTACATTCAAATATGATGGCAGCACGATACCAGTGCTGATGTGTTTCTTAATCATAGATATGCAGCTACCAACATCCTTAACGCTTTTGTATCTACGTTATGCATCAGGCGAATAATATATTGTTCGTAACTTCACTTGAAACGAGCTTGATGATTCATTTTATACATTTATTGCAGTGATTAATATGTCCATTCGCCATCATAATATGAAAAGGATAATAAAATGTTTCGAGAACAATTCGTCACACTTCACGTCAAGATTAAAATAAAAACTTCGTATGGCGGCGCGTGGAATAGAAAATAAGAAATCGAAAATCAACCGACATAAACAATCACTGATCGCTTGTAACAAATAACCACAGTATCGACTCATTTTAATAATATACAAAATTATGAGTATTTCATTTATTGTACACAGACAGATTAGCAACAATACGTTTTACATAAAATAAAGATAATAATTTCATTATACATATTTAAATTTCAGAATGATAAAAATATGCTATAAAATTGAATAATAGGGTAATTATTTTACCACGTGATGTCATGATAATAATGATCGATATAGTGAGACAAATTCTCCGCTGTACTTCTTTTTAATAACGGTTTACATTCTGCGAATTGTAAAGTATCTCTAGAATGAATATATATATGGCAATGAAACAATATCAATGGTACCAGTAGTTAAAAGTAGGTATGTGTCTGGAGACGGGCGCTGGGCAGGCGCCAAATGACCACTCGATCACTTTTCGCTCGTGATATTTAGAACTGTTTAAACTATATCATCACCTCGATCCAGCACCATAAAGGTATTACGGTACAGTTTGGATATCGCGGTCTCTGATCTGGAATTAAAACAAACCAGATGTAATTCCTTACTATCTGTTGTGTTTGTTATTATAGCCTCGCCTCATTCTACGCCCATATTCTCGTTCTACCTTCGTTCGTCACTAATTTATTCCGACGCGTGTCAGCATTAGTAAAAAATCCTGTATGTTTTAAGCATTTTTTATTATGGAATAAAATATGATAATCTATATCGTTCCAGTACTGCAACGGCGGCGATCTGGCGGACTACCTGCAAGCGAACCGCCTCCTGAGCGAGGGCACCATCCGCACCTTCCTGCGGCAGCTGGCGGAGGCGATGCGCGCCATCCACGCCAAGGGCATCGTACACCGCGACCTCAAGCCACAGAACATCCTGCTCACGCACAACGTCACGCCGCCGCGGACGCCGCATCCCTCCGAGATCACTCTTAAAATTGGTACTGAACAAATGATGATTATGTATTACGCTGAGACACTGGGCAAGTTGAATAACTCTCTCTGTAAGTGAGACAACTTTGCAGGTCCCTGCGAGTCTCACTTAACCAGGTTTCACTG